>CAJNIZ010022079.1:70007-84644 GCA_905231905.1 Symbiodinium pilosum
TTCAGGGTCTGGGTTCAGGGTTAGGGTTCGGCAAGGGTTGTGAATAGATAATGTGCGGAGTAAGTGAAAGGTCTAGGGATTTAAGAAGTAGGTTATACATGGGGGCAATAGGCAGAGTAACTCCAATTTGAGGACTTATCATTCCAGTCATAACCTACTTACTACGTCCCCTGAACATTCAAGTAGTTGGGGCTTAGGGTGCCGGGCTTCAAAGAGAGTAGGGCTTAGGGCTCCGTGGGAGGGTCTAGGGTTTAGGGTTGGCTATTCAGATAGGTGCAGGGTTACAGCTTTGCACATGTCATAAAGAAGTCTCATTTTCGACCGAGTTTTGGGACCTGGACCACAACAGAAAATGACCGACTGCCCAAGGTTCTTGGCCTCAACCGAAATCAGTGGTTCCTAAAAGCTCTATGGAAGCAGTTGCAGCACAATCTAAACTCCTCAAAGGGGTCTTAGGCTTTACTTTTGGGCCCAGGGCTCTTTATTCTAGAGCCCTAAATAGAATTCAGATGAAACCCAGGCACATAGCAGAGGTTGGGCAGGGGTGCAGCAACTCATCGGAGAACTCAGGGCCAGGACAGAGAAAGTCTTGTTGAACGGGGCTACAAACTCTCCATGACTAAGAAGCTCGTGACACACCTGTTGAAAACGTTGTGCTCTTTCCAGTTCCCAGGGAGCCTACCACTCAATATCCCTATAATTTTGGGTTTAGGGTTCAGGGTNNGGATTTAGGGTTAAGGATTTAGGATTTAGGGTTTAGGGTTTAGGATTTAGGGTTTAGGGGTTTAGGGGTTTAGGGGTTTAGGGTTTGGGGGTCCCCCAGGACCGCTCAAGGCACATTCCTTGATTGAAGTGTATTGGGCTCTTTGGCCTTGGCTTTTATTCCTCAGGTGGCGCATCTTCCCCACATACATACCCTATCATCCCTATATAACCCCAATATAATCGCTATATACTCCCTATAATCTCAATAGTTTCAATAATTTTCGTTTCCATTATCCTTATATAACCCCAATATAATGCCTATAATCCCTTTAGTTTCAGTTATCTTTTCCATTATCCCTATGCGACCCCAATATATAATCCCAAAAATTCCAAAAGTTTCCATTATCTTTTCCATTACCCCTGTTTTACCCGAATACATGGGCCGTCCGTGGGCCGGGACGGGTTCTTTCTGACCGTGAGCTGCTTAAAGTGGCGTTGCTCAAGTGCCACAGGGCCGCTCTTTCTTGGAAACGTTTTTTGCTCCAGGATTCGGGTGCCTCCTTGGTATATATATATATATATATGTATAGTCACAGTCTTCAAGCTTGACATCCTTGTTGCCCACATCTCTGTTGTCCACATGATTGCTGCCAGCAGAGCTGCTGCCAGAAGCAGATAATTCAGCTCATTTTCGTGACCGCAACCCTCATAATAAGGACCCTGTACGATTCATGCGACAGGCATAGGTCCTGGGGTAGGGGTGGCCAAAAGCCCCTTATGAGATTGTTGTGGGCATGGAGGACTCGCCTGATGCAGCTGACGATTCTAGCGGACGCTGTGCATATAGAAGAAATACCAATCTCTAGGGCTCCCACTTACCCAAATATTGGGTTCTGGGTTCTATATACCTCATAGTCACATAGCAGTAACCTACTATTTAGGTAGCTGGGAGCCCTTGAAAATAATATTCCCTTGCAGTCCTCATCTGATTACACCCTAAAACCAAAATACTATACCCCAAGCCCTATTCTATGCGACATTACCCCAGGATTTCAAACATAAGTTAAGTCGCTAAGCCGCTGAGCCTTGAGGCCATCTAGGGTTTAATACCATTGCTTGGGGTTTGAGGGTTTAGAGGCAGGGTTTAGGGTTTAGGGATGTTATTTTGATATCAAGTTTTCTTGATTCTTGATTAAGGAAATTTGGGGACCCAAAGTAAGGTGAGTTTATATGGGCTTGAGGGTTTAGGGTTAGGGTTTAGGGTCCTTGCTTCAATCGTCAACCGTGGTAAACCTTTGCTAGTCTTTTATTCAACTGACATGGATCGTATTGTATTTATTCTGCTACTCATAGAGTCCTTCAAACATTCTATATGACAGTTCAAAGCCTGAAAAAAACAGTCGAAATTCCTAAGCCCTAAAACTCCTAAACCCTGACACCCTACACTTCTGCGCCCAAAAATCCAAGCCCTAAACCCTGAACACCTAAACCCTTTAAAGCTGCACAAACACTGCCTTGAAGCCCAGGAGTTCTAAGGCGACTACCGGAGCCAAGCCATTCTGTAGGGAGTTGACATAACCCTACCCTAATCCTAAACCCTAAATCCCAAAATCCCCAACCCCTGTGGTTGATGGACAGAATCAACCATAGGGCCCTAAGTATGCTATAGCACAAGGATTCCTAAGGGTTGAAGGTACTCAGGATCATGGAGGGTTTAGGGTTTAGGTTCAGCTTCAGTTTCAACATTATCCGGCGTACACAGGAAGATTGTGCTATCATTCTCCTTACAGCATGTTGGCATATACCCCTTAGTTGCATAAGCTCCTCACCTATACCATCCATCTACCCTCTAGCAGGGCGTGAGCATCCGCCATCAGGTGGAGTGCCTTGGCAGCTAAGGAATTCCCCTCTAATGTTAGACATTCCTTAGGTGGACCCCCCACCTAGTAATAGTGACTATAAGGGACAATAAGGATTATATTAGGGTCCTCTCATATTCCTATTATACCACTATTACAGGGTGGGGGGGTCCTCCTAAGACATTCCCAATATTACAAAAGACCACAGTGGGAATTTTAGTATTAGGGGGGGCGATTACTAGCAGGGTCTTGGACTTAGCAACTCAAAACCCCCAAACCTTAGACCCTGAATATCCTAAATCCCAACGCCTAAACCCCTGAACCCCGACCCCTAAACCCTAAAACCCTAAATCCAGAAATCCCAAAACCCTAAGTTAGTAAAGTCTTGGCACTACTGGGAGGGTCAGCGGGACTTAGTAAGTGGGTTAATGATGGGGATAACTAGGCTTACTGTGTGGGGCATAGGGGTTATTAACCTACTTACTAAGGCCCCCTGACCCTAAACCTTAAACACTAAACCTGAAATAAAAAAAGTAGCTTCCATTTTCTTTTCCGTTATCCCAGACCCTTAACCCTTAACTCTTAACCCTAAATCCCTAAACCCTAAATCCCTGTAAGGAACGCCCGACTTCGGGAGTCCAACGCACTGCTGTTGACCTCTGAGAGGACGTGTGTTGTGTCACACGCGCGCAACTTCTCACGGCTTAGGGTTTAAGGGGATTGAGGGTTTAGCTTTAGGGTTTAGGGTTTAGGGGTTAAGGGATTTAGGGTTTAGGGTTCAAGGGGTTAGGGTTTAGGGTTTAGGGATTAGGGTTTAGGGATTAGGGATTAGTGTTTAGAGGACTGAGTGTTTAGGGATTAGGGTTTAGGGATTTAGGGTTGGGAGTTCAGGGATTTAGGGTTGGGAGGTTAGGGCTTCAGGGATTAGGGCTTGGGGTTTTAGAATATGGGGCTTATGGTTTAGGGTTTAGGGTGTAGGGGTTTAGGGTTTAAGGTTAAGGCAGCAACAGAGGTCTTGCTGATACTGCCGCGCATGACCACAGTAGAATACAAGATTATAACGCCCAAGGTAGAAGGAACTTAGGGTCATGCTGGACTTTAGCTTTAGCTAGCAACAGAGGTAGGGTACGTTGAGTGAGGTGATTTTAGGGTTGAGGGTCAGGATCTTTGCGCCTAAACCCTACACCCTACACCCTAAACCCTAAACTGAAGCTTAGATTTTTGGGTTTAGGGTTGACGGTGGGCTCTTTTTGGGTGCTGCTTCTCATGAGCTCACCTACTTGGAGGTCCATTGTACTTATAACCTACTTAGTAACTGAAGTTAAAACCCAAACATAGGTCCCACAGCTACGGTTACCCTAGATATCAGTCGGTTATAATTGCAGTTACAAAGTAGGTTCTAAGTACCATGGACCTTCAAGTAAGTAGGTACAAAAGGATCCATTCATCGTTCTCCACTACGTAGCGGGTAAATCAATTCTATAGGCTTTAGTGCTTGGCTTCTCGCTGAGGGTTCAGGAGCCCTAAAACCTGAATTTCACGCATTTTGCAAAAGGCTTTAGGGTGCAGGGTGTGGATGGAGGAAATCTTGTAAAACTGAGTATTCCCACTATACAAGAAGGTATAGATGTGAAGCAAGATTTCCTGCATCCACAGCAGTTCAGTTGCTCCTTTTGCAGCTTAATATTGTCCCAAACATAGTCACTAATAAGGAACCCATGTCCATTAAATTATGTAGGAATTATTGACTGTAGCTCATATCCTATACCCTAATCCCAAAACCCTTAACCCTAAATCCTATGCATTTGAGTACTTGGATCCTTCGGGTTGGATCCCAGGGACAGGATGACGACAGAAGTCCTACTGGTTTCGGCTTTGCGACATGGGTGGACTAAACTTCGTGTTAACAGATTTCAGTGAGCAGCATTCAGATCGTGATCGCTCCCCGAGAGGTCGCAGAGATCTTGCAGGCAGCAGGATACAAGAACACGGTCACGCTGAACATGTCCCTGCCGGAGTATCTGAAGAGCATCATCAGAATGGCTGTTCAGGCATGGAGTGTCCACCCTCTCCCAAAGCAGAATCGAGTTCTGAAAGGCCCCATGAAGATTACCATTCTTTTTGTAGTAACAGGTTCCGAAACACCTTTCTGGGGGGTCTGTATAAGCTATAGTCTAACCTCGTAGTATCCCCCTCAATATCCATTATGCTATTTCCCTATGTGATCCCTTTCATAACCCCCTTCAAGGAGTTCAGAATATAGCTCAGATGGTGTTTCACGGTAACGGTAGCTTGGGGAGCTGGACGTGAAAAGGGGGTTATATAAGGGATGATATAGAAGACTACTATAGGGGATATTAAGGGGGATACTGGGAGTTTAGACCTTTAAACCCTAAACTAGACTATGGCTCATATAGTTTATGGGAAGGCGTTGCCGCAGATTCTTTGATCAAGTGGCAGGACGGCTCGCGCGTTGAGGGTTAAGATTGCTTATCATTGCCCGGACCCAAAAGTAGGTAAAACAAGGGTTCGGGGTTTAGGGTCCAAAGCCACTGATAAGTAGCCTTGAAGGCCATTATTCTACATACTTTGGGGTTTAGGTAGGGAGGAAGGATTTGTTGCTGCGCTCCCTTCAGGTTGAGGGTCAGGGCCTAAGGTCCAGGATCTGTTTAGCGTTTACCTGAACCCCAAAAAACTACACGATTCCAAGGTTTAGGTTTTAGGGTTTTAGTGGTTTTTGGGCTCCTTTATTGGTTTTGTAGACGAGGCCTGAAAGGGTTGCGGTTGTTCTTTTGCTATGCAGAAGACAGGATATGTGCAGCGGTTCCGGGGGTCATCACAGCCCTCGCGGGAATATTGGAGGGATGAGCGCAGCTCCTTTTTGGCCATGCAGGTCAACAAAGGGAGGGGCCCATGAGTTCAGAAGCCCCTTACCCTAAATTCTAAACCCTAGTATCCCAAGCAACGGATCTGAAGCCTTCCTTTAAGAACCCAAGGCAGTATTACCTCAAACGCAGAAACGGCGCGTATGCATGAGGCCGGACATGGGGCTCCAGGGAGTAGGGTTTAGAGTTTGGGGTTCAGGGTTTAGGGTTTAGTGATTAGGGTTCAGGGTTTAGGGTTCGGGGTTTAGGGTTCGGGGTGTAGTGTAGCATTCAGGGTTTAGGGATTAGTGTTCGAGGTTTAGGGTTCAGGGCTTAGGGTCTGGGGCTGAAATTCTAGGGGCCATGCTTTGGGTTCATGAAGGGTTGCTTCCTTTTCTGTTTCTGGACCGCCGTCATTTTGAAATTTTGCAAACGGAAGATGACGGCCTGAGGGACCCGTTCGGTGGTGCGCATGAAAGTTAGCAGGAACAAGGGTTCAGAGTTCAGCGTTGAGGGGTTCAGGTAGTTCTAAACACCCTAAACCCTAAGCCCTGAGAAGTGCCGTTGGAAGAACCCAGGGCATGGTTTGGGGTTCAGGTGTAGTAGAGGGTTCAGTGTTTAGGTTCAGCGTTTAGGGGTTAAGGTTTAGGGTTCAGAGTTTAGGGTTTAGGTGTTTACAGTTGAGTTGAGGGTTCACTTGTTTAGGAGTTGGGGGATCTATGGCTTAGCGGTTCAATGCTTCAGGCTTCAGGGTCCGTGGGTAGAGTTGGGCTTTCCTATGGTGCAGATCCCTGCAGTGCTACATTTTAGCTATATTTATGTGACTCATAGTCTACACTCCTAGTATCCCCCTTAATCCCCCCTACAATACTACCCGATATGATCCCCTACATAACCCCCTTTGAGGAGTTTAGACTATAGCCCCTGTATAGATTAGACCTGTAATCACCATGAATGTAAATCCCCATGACTCCAGACATTTCTCCCACCCTAGACCTAAGGACCTCGTTCAGCCCTGAACTCATCAATGGACCCTTGAACCCTGAACCCTAACCCTCGCTCCCTAAACCCCAAACCCCAAACCTAAACCCGAAATCCTAAACCCCAAATCCTAAATCCCGAACCCCAAACCCTAACCCCCAAACCTTAGAACCCCAAATCCTAAGCCCCAAACCCCGAACCACGACCCCCTAAACCCGGATCCCTCCCCAAGCCATGAAAGAGGCGTCTGCGGCCTTGAAGAATGTGCTGCAAGGCCAGGTTGGAGGGCTACATGGGGAGGGCTCTGGTTTTGGGGTTTAGGGTTTAGGGTTTAGGGTGGGGAGGGCTCTGTTTTTTTTTTAAGGGTTTGTGTAGGGTTTATATAGAGTTTATATAGGATTATAGAGTTTATTGTAGGGTTTTAATGGGGTTATAGGGTTTATAGAGTTTATATTGGGTTTAGGGTTATAGGGTTATAGGGTTTAGGGGGGTCATAGGGTTTAGGGTTTAGGGGGGTCATAGGGTTTAGGATGTATAAAGGGTTCCATGGGGCTCTATGGGGTTCTTTGGGGGATTTACGTTTCTTTGGGGTTCCATAGGGTTATATGACCGTACGGCTTGGGAATACTACAATGGATTTAGGGTTTAATGGTTTAGGGTTCCGGGCTTTGGCTTTAAATCTTAGGTTTATGGTTTAGGGTTTATTGCCCCTAAATGATACAACAATGGACTCATCTCATTACTACGTTGGGCAATTTAAACGCTTCTTCTTGGAGGTTCTAGGTTTTTCTTATTGGTTTGCCTCATATACCGATTGTGTATTTTGGGAGGGTTCCTGGGCCCTACACCTAAGCCTTAGACTTTAAACCCTAAACCTTTTGTTGTCGCGTGGGACCGGTAGGTTCAATTAACTACCCTAAACCCTAAACCCTAATGTAAACCCTAAACCCTAAACCCTAAACTCTACCGTAAACCCTAAACCCGGCATATAGGGTTTTGGGGGTCACGGTTAGAATTAAAATTCCGACTTTGCTACGGTAGAAGTCCGAATAACTTACTAGTGCTTGGTAGAGTATATGGGTGGTTGTCAAAATTATGGTCCCTTTTTGGGTTCCTATTATAATATGGCCCCTAATATTTAGGGTACCCAAAAAGGGACCATAATTTTGACAACCACCCAGATGGACTATTTATATAAGGTTAATACATGGATTGTGTTCCCTTTTTCCCTAGTAAGAACCAGTAACAGAAGATACCAATGCTTCCCGCAGAATCCTTGCACATGTACGTACAGTATCATGTGCTCTCAAAATCTCCCAAACGGCTTGTAGAAGTAGGTAGTCGCCTACTTTGGCTCTACATCACGCAGTTTTCTGCGATGCCCAAATTATAATGATGTACATACTCGCCTTCTTGGCTGGGTGAATGGGTTTTGGGCTGCTATTTCCGCCTACATTTGCGGTGCGGGGATTTAGGGTTCACGGTTGAGGGCTTGCGGTCTGGAGTTAGGGTTTTCCTGAGGTTTCAAGTATTGGATTACTTGGCACTTTGAGGCACAACCCGCCAATCCGCATAACACCCTCAACCCTAAACCATAAGCCTCCATTGCTATGTTGTTAACCAGCCCTTGATCGCTGCACAAAAGCCCTATAAACCTAAACTCCAAACTCCACACCCCCCAAACAATGCACCCCACCATTCTACAATGTTCAACCTGTTTCTAAGCCCCTGCAACCCTCTGGGTCCACTTAAAGTATTGTTCTTTTTCAAGGATTGCAAAAGATGACCTCTAAATTTTGGAAACCCTAAGCCCCAAACCCCAAATCATGATTCCAAGCCTGCAATGCTAACATCCTAAACCTGAAACCCGAACCCCTGAACCCTAAACCCTAAATCTTATAAACCCCAAACCCTAAATCCTAGACCCTAAACCCTAAACCCTAAATCCTAAACCTCAGACCCCGATACGGTACTTAAAACCGAGGCTTGGAGTCCAGAAGCTTCAGCACTTCCGAGGCCTCTGTGCTTGGTTACTACCTAAGGTTTAGGGTTTAGGTTTAGGGTTACTACCTAAATCCCCCAAAGTAGGTAAAACATTGGCCCAAACCCCTAAAAACAGCCAAGAATGCCATTATTCAACATACTAGTGGGGTCTCTATATATATATATATATGTATATATTATGAGGGGATTATGCATTTCATACTATATCGGCTAGGGTTTAGGGATTGGGGCCTAGGACTATATGGAAGGTTGTCGCAACTGTGGCCACTTTTTGGGGGGGGAGGGGTGCCCCAAATGTACCCTAAACCCCAAACCCTAATACAGGTGTCTCAAATACAGTTGTATGGGGGTACCCTCCCCCAAACTAACATGTGAGCCGAAACGGGACTTACAAGCACTCTGGTCCTTGGAAAGTTGCTGGAGGGTAGGTAGTAGACGTGTTTAGGGTTGGGGCTTTTTCCTAAGGTAGGAGGCATGTAGGGTCATGCAGGATTTTCCATGTCAGGCGTTGTATCGGTGTACCGTACCCGGATCAAGATTCTAATCGAAGTATGTGACCGCTGAAGAGCTTTGAGTCCGACTGCGCCGTGCTTTCAAGAGGGACAGAGGGAGGCTCAGACCCTCTTTGAGGAATATTGCTCCAACCAGATTGCCTTTAAGATCCTAAGGTGATATGAGTGGAGGAAGATTGCTCCACCCAGATTGCTTTGAAGATGCTACGGTAGTAGGATCTGAGGCACATATTCTGTAAACAAACCGTATGGGCCCTAAACCCTAAACCCCAAGTGCGTGAACCTGTCACTCTTCCAGGAACCCCAAATTGGAAGGATTGTACGGAGATACCTTCATAGGAAATCCTCTAGCTCCTTTAACTTACTGGTTCTTAGTAGGGCATAAGGGAATATAATTCCTATACTAACCCCTATATAGCCTATCTAACAGATAGTACCTTCCCATCTTTTCAAGAAGCTTACCGGTATGCTAGGATATGTGCCGGGTATAGGGGAGTATCCAGGTTCGTGCTTCGAGTCAAAGCGCCAGAGAAACACGTTATCCTAATACACTTAGCTCACGTTGTGATGGTTTCTACAGGCTGTCTTGTAGAACCAGCCCATGACTTGAGGGCCTACACCCTAAACCGGCTGAAGCGTCTACGTCTAATCACGTGAGCCCCAAGAGTCTGCAGAATCTTGTAGGAATATGAAAAGATAGTCATATAGCAACATAGTGATATAGTAGAACAATGACCTTTGTGGCGCATTATTCCTGGGTTTGAGGGCAGGGTTTACCTACTGTTGATGTCCAGGCATTCGAAAACGTTGGGTCCTGTGTCGCTATAGGCTTGAGACGCTTCGAGAGGGGAGTGGCATACAAGGTTTTGGAGGTAGTCCTAAGGGTTTGGGGTTCAAGGCTTTTAAGATTTAGGTAAACCCTAAACGCCTAAACCCCTGAACTAGTCTCAATCTATGAAGCTCATCAGAACCTTGAGCTTTGAGCTTTGAAGCTCACACCCCAAAATTGCAGAGGCTATAGTCCCCCTTAAGTAGATAGAATATGGGTATATGTGGATTTTGTTATAATGTACCCAAAGCCAAAGCCATATTCTATCTACTTAAGGGGGGACTATAATCCCAAAACTCAGCGAACGCTTGCTGTTTGTCATCCCCTTTGAGTTGCTTACAAGCAGCCCAGGGATGAAATGGTAAGTATGTTTAGATTATAAGGGTTTAGGCTTTGGGGTTTAGGGTTTAGGCTTTGGGATTTAGGGTTTGGGGTTTTGTTTTTTGTTTTGGGTTCCATGAATAGCGGCCCCGATAAAGCACCAATAGATCACAATCCTCACTATAAGGACTTCCACGAAATGGGTCCGAATAATTATGGAACCCCGAAATGTTTGACTGGTTTGCGCACACAAAATGTTCATTTCGGGACGGGCATCATATTCCAAATCCCAAGCCTGAAAGAAAGGTGGGCAAGCTGCCTGCTACTCGTAAAGCCTCCAGCTTCAAAGCCCTAAATCCTAGACCTTAAACCTTTAAATCTCTATCCAAAGCCCTGAACCCTAAACCTTACACCTTAAAGCCTTAAACCCAAATCCTGTAATCCTACTGTAGACCCATGATTAATAAACCCCCTCCCCTGAATAGGGATTATAATAGAGATCCTAATATTAAGGCCCTTAAAGGGAGGGGTTTATTAATCATGGGTCTACATTACACCCTAAACCCTAAACCTTAAATAGTAGTTTCCATTTTCTTTTCCATTATCCCTATATATGCCCTATATAATCCCCTATATAATTCCTGTATAACCCCTATATTATCCCAACATTAAACCCAAATCCTGTAATCCTACACTCTTCAGGCCCTTTCCACACCCACGGCTTCACCGACGCGCGGTTCACCTACCAGGTGTGAGTTTCTGGGTTGCTGTTTAGGAACTTAAATTAAGTTACTATATTGGGGAAACCCTATAGGGTTTAGGGTTCAGGGTTTAGGGTTACTATGTTGGGGAAGCCCTATTATTTACTATATACACCCATTATGGTAACTTAATTTAAGTTCCTTAACAGCAACCCAGGTTTTCCGACGAGGTGGCCAGAGAACGTTCCTTTGGTGGCACAGCGGTTGAGGGCTTAATGAGTTTAATGGGTTCAGGGTTTCAGGGCTTTGGGGTTTTAGGGGTTTTAGGGGTTTTAGGGGTTTAGGGTCGTTTAGGGTCGTCAAGGGTCTCGGGTTCAGGGCTTCGGGTTGTGTAGGCTTTGTGGATTAGGACGTAGGGCTTTGGGCCTAGGACTCGTTTTGCGACTGCTTGAGCAAATGGAATCTAGAGCACACAGAAAATGCATGATAGGCTTCCTAGAGACCCTGGAACCACAGATGTTAGTCCCTTCTTCATGACCTTTCCGACCAACAGCAACTATATATCCGCATCGTCCTGGACATCTTCAAAGCCCCAAAATCGAAGCAAGCCCCCTAAACCCTACCTGCAACCGCAATCTTGAAGCAAGACCCCTTAACCCTACCTGTAAACCCAATTGTGTACTTTTTTGGAGTTAAGGTCTACCGATGGTTCCAGGGGTAATTATTACCAAGCTTTGGGTCTTGGGGTTGCAGGTAAGCCCTAACTTAATCGCCTTCCCGTCCCTATTACCCCCCGCCCCCATCCCCTTTAATATAAGAACCCCGATGTATTGTCATATACCATAATGGGAGTATAGAATAATTATTACGGGGGTGGCGGGGAGGGGGGGAGTAATATAAGGGGAAGGGGATCACTTGTTCTTAGTAGGGAACAGGGAATACGATCCTATTCTATAATCACGACATAATATATTCGTTTATGCCCCTCTAATTAAGACCCAGTAAGCTAAAACATTTGTCAGAAAGGTGCGAGGCCCTAAAGTGAGCCAAGTCCTACAGCACTGGAAAACTGAACCTTAGACCATAGACCTCCAGAACGGTAAGCCTTCACGCCTTAAGGCTCCATACTTTAGGATTTGGGTTTTAGGGTTACCTTTTTATATAGATAAAATGTTCCGTTCTAGCCCTATGTGGCGCCTTTATAACCCATAGAACCCCTTAAAGAAGTCCATATTTTTGGGCAACACCTTGACCCCTAATTAAACCCCTGAACCCCTAAACCCCTAAACCCTAAACCCCTAAAACCTTAAGCCTGAAACCCCTAAACCCTAAGCCCCTAAAACCCCTTCCCCTAAACCCTAAACACTAAACCCTAAACCCCTAAAACCCTAAACTCCCAAAAACCCTAAACCCCTAAAACCCTAAACCCCTATGCCCGCGCTTAAAGTGCGCTGGACAGTTTCACCAACTTATGACAGCCAAGGTGTCCCGATCCAGGCCTCGCTGCTTTGGGATTGAGGGATGTAGGGGTTTAGGGTTCGAGGTGTCGGAGGTTAGCAGTTGTTTTGGGCGGGGGTTCGGGCATGGGGTTTAGGGACTTTGGACACTTGAACGTTTGGGAGGGACCAACTTGGTTTGATGAAGCCTATTGACACCCTGCCCTAAGGCTCCTAGGACTGGTTTGGGCTTTCCTGGGCAAGGTTTGGGCTTTGGGTGTCCAAGAGCCTCGAGGGAGCAACGCTTTTCCAAACCTCTGTGTCTGCAGTAGAAGGAAATTCCATTCTTGGTCGCCTTGAGAATCACTCAACATTTACATGCAAGCAAGCATGTCAGATGTGTATCAAAATGCGCGCTGATGTATATCGCTTACAAACTCCTGCATTTGCGGTCAATGTGGTGTAGGGGCTGCCAAAATTGTTGGCCCGTTTTGTGGTACCCTAAACATTAGGTTATTAGGGGCTGTATTCTCACATGAACCCAAAGACGGGCATAAAAAAGACAATGATTTTGACAACCTTCCCTCAATCCCGCCACTCGCAACAGCCTCCCCCACCCTGATCCTGCGCATGAGCTAGGCTTTGTGGATTTAGTTGGGTATTCCGGCCTTCAACCCTCAACCCTAAACCCCTTAACCGTAAACTTTTCACCTAACCCTTATAGTCCCCCTTAAGTAGATAGAATATGGGGTATATGGAGATCTTACTATGATATACCCAAAGCCATATCCTATCTACTTAAGGGGGACTATAGCCCTGAACCCTGTGTTGTACTTGGAGGTCCATTGTACGTATAACCTACTTAGTAACTGTAGTTATAACCTAAATATAAGTTCCATAACTATAGTTACCCTAAATATAATTGGGCTATAACCCTAAAACCCTGAAACCCTAAACCCTATATCCCCAATACAACCCTATATACCCCCTATGAACCCGTATAGTTTCAGTTACTAAGTAGGTTAGAAGTACAATGGACCTCCAAGTAGGCTTAGGGTTGAGGGCTTTCGGTCCCGAGCTCCCAGAGCCACTTCCTCCAGCCGAGCTGGTGGACCCCCCGAAGCTGGTGTGCACCCCAAGAGTATGTGAGTGGTATCTTTTATTTGGGGATACTATATGGGGTTTAGGGCTTTTGGTACCCAATATTTTTTACTTGGGGATACTTTAGGGTTTTAGAGGCTTTAGGGTTTAGGGTTTAGGGTTTATGGTACCCAATATAGAGTAAGATTATATCCTCCTTTTGGGTCTGTCTTTTTAGGGGGTTCCGCTGGTGGGTTCTGGGTCATCTTTTACACCAAACATTCTGAGGCCTAAGTAATTCGTTGCTACGCTGCCGCTTTGTAGAAACGTGCTGGAGGCTAGGAGTTGGGCGGGATACCTGATAACTGTTGGTCAGCCACGTGATGGCCACCTTCGCCACTTTGCTTGGGTGTGTGCGTCTAGCCTGCAGGGTTTATGGTTTAGGGTTTGGGGCCCAATGCCCTAAGCTCTGACGAGTCTCCCGGGTTTCCCTTCGGCCCAAAGCTCAGCTACTGGTAATTAGCTGGTTCATGGTTTTCCATCACGTTTATATATGAAACGAAGACCTAATAGCAGAGTCAGGGTTTCGTACACCTGAGCCATGAAACATGTTGGTAGCCCTCTTGGGTCAGTTCCCAATTTCCTGAGTGAGCTCAAGGTTGTTGCAGCTTTTTTGCCTGAAGCCCAGGACCCTAAATCGAAGAAACTAGGTCTGGAACCCTAGACTCTCCTGAACCCTGATTTGCAGACCCTGTAGCCCACATTAACCCTAGCCCCCTGAACTCCGATCCCTGAATCCTATCGGCCCTATGGACCCCTCAACCATAAACCCGGAAACTCGATTCCAAGATTGGAATAATGCGCCCCTAGCATGCTTCTTGGCGGGAACTCTGTAGACCCCTAACAGTACACATTGGGTATGAAGTAGCCGCAGAAGGAACCCAGGATTCAGGGCCCATCTTTGGGATCAGATCCTGAACCTCAATTAACCCAGAAACCCTAAACCCTAAACCCTAAATCCTAAAACCCTAAACCCTAAATCCTAAACCCTAAACCCTAAGCCCCTATCCCCAAACCCTAAACCCTAAACCCCTGACGCCTTGGCTGCCATGGCGACTGCTTCCATCGCGTTGAGCCTGCAAGGTGCAATCCATACTTTGGCCCCTTTTTCAGGGTTTAGGGTTTAGGGATTTAGGGTTTGGGTTTAGGGATTTGGAATTTGGGGTTTAGGGTTTAGGGATTTGGGGTTTGGGGTTTAGGGATTTGGGGTTTAGGGATTTGTGGTTTGGGGTTTAGGGATTAGGGATTTGGGGTTTAGGGATTAGGGATTTGGGGTTTGGGGTTT
>CAJNIZ010022090.1:11404-23133 GCA_905231905.1 Symbiodinium pilosum
CAAGCAATGGAAGTTTCTCCTAAACCCTAAACCTTAAACCCTAAACCCTAAATTCGAAGCAATGGAAGTTTCTCAAAAGAATCTTTACGCAAGCCACCCCCCCCAACCCACGGGACGCCCATCATCTCCTTGAGGCCACTGTAGATCCCTAGCACCCAATTTCGGGTTTAGGGTTTAGGGTTTAGGGTTTAGGAATGAGAAACCTACGAGCCTTCAATTGGGTAGTATTTTATTTGGGGATACTGTGGTACCCAATATAGAGTAAGATTCTATCCTCCTTTGGGGGGTATAGTATCTTATATGAGGAATATACGAACCTTCAATTGAGGTAGAGTCTTCTTATGGCTTCTGGCGAGTGGATAGAAGTTCCTTCGGAATATGGTGACCCTACACCCTAAACCTAACCCCTAAACCCCCTAGACTCTAAACGGTACCATAATTCATTTTCGTCATTCCTGACGGCGAACTTGTCCTGACGTTTTAAGCCGAAGCAAATGACGAAAAAGGCTTCATCAGGGGGCATAGGGTTTCGGGTGATACGGTGTATACTACAACCCTAGGTACCTAACACCTTGAGAATTATTGGATTAAAGTACACTAATGTCTTACTACCTTGGGAAGGGGAAATATTGGATTCAAGTATACTAACTTCCTATGCAGGATTTTGAGTATAAACAGTAGGAGCTTTGCGAAGATTAAGAGGCCAACAGGCGTTTCCATCAAGAGTCCTGCTGTGGATTCAAGCCCCCTACCCAACCCCCTAAAGGATCCCAAACATGGAACCCCCTAATAATCCCCTAGTTTCCCCAATGTAGTAGTAATGGGTTCATATTTGGGGGGTTCCATTTTTTGGACCCTTTAGGGGGTATAGACCTCGAACAATTTTAGTCCTCATTGTGGGGACGCACAAAATGGAAGGAAACCCCATATAGTTTCCACATTCTTTACCATTCCTTCATATTTTCTTTCTAACCAGAGGTAAGTCCCAAAAGGTTTCCCCATTGAAGCAAGGTTTCTATTGGTTTAGGGTTTAGGGTTTTGGTATTGTGGGTTGTTGGTAGGTGTATACAGGGTTCCTTAGGAACATCGGGGAGCGTATACATATTTGGTGTCCAATTCAGGGGACCCCAATCGCTAGACCCTAAACCGTGTTATGGCCCTACGCCCTAAACCCTCAACCGTGTTATGGCTTACTGCCTTCATTGAGCCGTAGTGGCAGGGTTGGATTTGGAACGAATTTCCGAAGCACCTAAATCATGCGATTTTTGCTACCCTTAGCTGCAGCCCTGAAGTCCTAAAGCATAAGTCTCAAGCCCTAAACCGTAAGCCCTACCCTCTAAGCCTCTAAGCCTTGTAAGTTTATTTTGATGGGCATCCAAATCCTTCCCCCAGGCTGCGGATTCGATTGAGGTAGATGGCTTAGGGTCCCTTGAAAGAGGTTATATAGGGATACATGGCATTTAGGATTTGAGGTGATAATAGCGCAGGGGTTCCCAGAACTCAAGGGGTACCAGTTTGGGGGTCCTGGAATAAAGATGCTAGTATGTTGGATCTTTACTGGAGAGCCCCTGTTTAGGGAAACTACCGCACGCGTATATGGGAGGTTGTCTAAATCATGGTTTGTTGGTTGCCACTCTCATACGCCGCTCTAACATCTAGGTTACCCAAGAAGGGGCCTTGATTTTGGCAATGCCCGGTTTAGGGTTTATCATTTCCCCACTACCCCTCTCTATCTACCCCCGTAGCTTCCCTCTAAATCAGGGTTATTAAGGGGTAATCCGGCTTAATGCGGTTAATTAAGGGGGAGCCTAGAGATGGGTGTATAGGGAGGGTAGTGGGGGAGCCCATGAGCTTAGGGTTTATGAAGGCTTTGTTCAAGGGTTCAAGGGCTGTACCCCGAAGTCCGTACCCCTGGAAGGTTTCCCCAAGGTTGTTTTAAAGGGATCCCGAAACCCAGGAGTACAACCCTAGGGGTACAAGTCTGAAACCCTGGATTCGTGGTGTCTGGTTTGAAGGGTTTATGTTAGGTTTCGAGCGCTGGGCCCATGACATCGTCCTTGCCCAGCCTCGTCTTTGAAAGGTGGCCTCTTGCAAAAAAAGCCCAAATTGGCGCATTCAAAATCTGTAGAAGCTTAATGATCACCAATATTATGGCTGTGGATCCCTGGCATAATTGTGGTTTAAAGTGCTTCATATGGACATCAAAATGTTTTGTTTGGTCTTTGTTTGGGCCCCTTCACTACCTTCCCAGGCAAGCACGGAAGCCTGGACAAGCCTTTTTCAAAGCACCTTTCTGGCTTCCACGTTAGTTTGAGGAGTAGAACACCCCAACACACACCCTACATTCCTTCAAGGGCAGACTGCTGCTTGGGGCTTCCATGTTAGGTTGCGTATAGGTCGGCCTGAACCGCTGGCACTCGGCGCCGTCTGGCTCATGATCTGATATGAGCGCCCTAGCAAACGGAGCAGTTCTTCCGTTTTCTAGGGCCTTACAGGGGGTTCTTGGCTGGGACCCCTGTGGCTCAGGGCGTAATATGTGGTACAGGGGTCATTTTGAGATTATGTGCGCAAATGGGATTAGGGGCCCTCACTAGGAGTGCTTTCAAACACCCCTTAGCCGTGAGGCTACTTCAACTACAGGAAAGCACCTACCATGTGGAGTGTGTATAGGCCCTATATACCCATGTATACCCATGTATAGCTCCCATAGTCTCAACAAAAGACTTCTACCTCGTCTATCAAACCTCCACATGGCCAACGCCCCTGCTTGGTCCCAACGCTGGATGCGTGTCCCTTGCCTGAAGTTGGATATTTCCATAAATAGGGAGACTTAATGTAGATCCCAAAATATTACGATCTTTACTATGGGGGCTCGTCGCGTATTCCTAATTTCAAAACCCCGAGTTGGGTTGACAAGTCTCAGGCTTAATATGAGCTACTGTCAGTATAGGGTTTAGGGATTAGGGTTTAGAGATTTTTGCTAGGGCCGTGCGCGCGCCTTTCTCCGCTTGCCCACTAAGGCGCCAATTCCAAAGAGGGGTTCCTCACTTCCCAAAAAGATAGTTGCATACTTCTGGCATGGTCCTAGGATACCCTTTGAGGCAGTTTGTTTGGAATTAACTAACTGGAGGCCAATATGGCATGCCGCGTCTACACCCCTGATCAATATTTTTCTTCCTTTAAACCTTAAACCCCAAACCCCAAACCCTAAATCCTAAACCCCATATCCTAACCCTAAACCCCAAACCCTAAACCCTAAACCCCAAACCCTAAACCCTAAACTTATCTCTATCGGCTTGGAAGATGTCCTCGGTGATCTGGTCCTGTCAATGCCTCAGGCTGTCTGCTGCAGAGGTGTGGTCTACCTGCCTGATTCCAGACCTCTGGGTTTAAGGATTCGGGTTTAGGGTTTAGGGTTTAGGGTTTCGAGATATTGCCCGCGACAATAGAGAGTAAAATGGAAAATGAGATGGGAAGCAGGATCATATAGAGAAGACATGCAAATTACTATACTGGAATACAATGGAAATGAAATGGAAAGTGGGTGTTGGGGCGATACAGTGGTATTTGGGCTTATATTCCTTTCAAAATGCTTTCCCCCGCGTATACCACAAGTAACTCCTCATTCCTTGTATAAGGATCCTGCAAAATCCACTCGTATTTTTTAGAGACTCCCTTACATCTGCCAGCGGCCACTCACGGAATCAAATAAGATCAAACCCAGACTGGGTCAGGGAGACCCCCAAAAAGAAAGATAGGACCGACCTTGTAATAAACCTCTAGGTTCGTCCCTTATCATTCAATATATATATATATGTATATACATATATATATCACCCCAATAAAGTTATATGTGTAAACCCAATATATTACAGTAGTTTGCATTTGCTTTTCCATTGTCCTATAACCCAATATTCCCTTGTAAGGATCCTTGTTCGGGGACCTGTCGTCTCCCAGGAATCCCCTAAACCCTAAACCCCTAAACCCAGGGTTTAGGGTTAGGGCTGCTGTAGCCGCGGGGTTTAGGTTTGGGAGTTTTGGGCTTAGGTGGTTCAAGTTTATTTTAGGTTCAAAGACTTCAAGTTTGTACCCTTAATGTTTGTAACCCTGGGTTTTTGGGGTCCCAAATACCCTTATTAAGGACCATATTCCTTGGTTTAGGGACCCAAACCCCAAGGGTACAAACCCTCAGGGTACAAAGGACAACTCCCTGATATGTTGGGGTTTAGGAGCAGATGTTGGGTTCAGGAGTATAGTCCATGTTGTCATGTGAGCTATAGTCTAATAAACTCCTTAAAGAGGGTTATTTAGGGGGATTATATGGGGGACTACTTTCGGGGTCATTAAGGGGATACTAGGAGTTTAGACTATAGCTCATGTGGGTTTGACGTTTGGGGCTGCTGGGAGTGTGGTGCTCAGGGTACATTCTGCCTCACGAGCTGAAGCTTGTAGAAAGCACAGCATACAGCTTCCCCACATCCACGTTTCATTATCTATATGAGCTAGAGTCTAAACTCCTTAAAGGGGGGTTATATATAGGGGATTTCTATAGGGGCCTACTATAGGGGTTCTTAAGGGGGATACTAGGAGTGTAGACGGTCGCTCATATATGCGCCGAACTAAATCCCTAAACACTAAACCTTTATTGCCGGAATCTCAAAATGAAGATTCGAGTTGCTGTTAGGTGCTGTAGATGATGCATGGCGTAGGGGAATCTGAGGATAGCACCCAGAACCATTCCTCACAATCCCCAACCCCAAGCCCTCAGCCCTCAAATCCCCGAACTACATCAAATCGACCCCCGAACCAAATCATCCTAAAAAGATCCATCCCCAAACCCCACAGTGGAATTTGGGCAATGAGGTTTCATACCAAATTGGTGCGGAGCCTCGTGCAGTGGAGGCTAGGGCTCCTTCGCTTACCATCTGGTCACCAAGGAATTAGGGTTTAGGGTTTAGGGTTTAGGGTCTAGGGATAAGGAAATGGAAAGGAAAATGGAAACTACTATAGTATCGTAGGGTTATATATTCGGGGTTATTACAGGGATCATAAGGGTTATATTTGGATGAAGGGATAAGAAAATGAAAGCTACGGAACTACTTGGGGTTCGTGTTTTAGCGTTCAGGTTTAAGGGCTTAGTGTTTAAGATTTAGGGTTCAGGTTTGGCCCTAAACCCTCAACATTTGAAGGATAGGGAATGAAGGAATGGAGAAGGCAACGCCAAGTACATAACTTTACAAAACCGCAGACCCAAAACCCTACACTAAACCTTCGACCCTTAACCTTGCCTAAACCCTAAACCCTAGATTTCAAGCCTAAAGGTAGGGAATGAAGGAGTGGAAAAGAGAATGGAAACTATTGAATCAGTATTGTGGGTTGTTTAGACTTAGTTTTTGGTTAGCTGGGAATGAAGGAATGGGGAAAAGAAAATGGAAACTACTATAATGGGTTTTATAGGGACGATGAAGGATCCATGCCTGCATTAGTAGCTAACCGAAGGTAAGTTGCTGGTTGCTTAGGGACGGCGATGACAATTGCACATAGCATGCAGGTTTTAGAGTTCAGAGTCTAGCGGTTTAGGGGTTTAGGGTTTCGGGCTTAGGGATTTAGGGAGTTCAGGTCCTACCCTCCTTTCATCAATACCACGACTAGATCCTGATATGCAACCCTAAGACAGAAGAGATTTTGGGCTTGATGTTTTAACATCCGTGGGCTAGGGATGAACGGATTAGCAAACCATAAATGAAATAGAGCCAAGGAATACCCTACATACTGTTGATACTAGAAATCCTGATGACCCCAGTATACTATAGTACCATTATTCCCAAGGTATAAGGTACCTAGGGTCATGCAGGATTTTTAGTATCCACCGTAGTTCGGTGTGTCATGGAACTGTGGATTGGGTTGCAAGTGTCAAGCATCCGTAAATTAAAATAGGGCTTATGGTTCCGGTGAGATTTTGAAACGGCGGTTGGTTGAGTCTTAGTCTAGGCTTCCTGCTCGACGGTGTGGAGGCCATGTGTTTAGGGTTTCAGTGAGGGTGCCACAGGAATGCGACCCCGTTTCATGCTGGTAAGCCCTTAGCTTGAGAATCTGTTTTGAAAAGTTGACATTGAGACAGAAGGAGCCAAACATCGGGGTGGAACAGGGGTGATGACCATCTGGCCTCGCATAAACCCAACACCACAAACACTCTAGGATAAAACCTTCCAACACTGGCCTGGAAAGATGGAAAAGTAAAGACAACGGTAAGGATGTATAATACTAACAGCCGTATGATCGTTACTCATAGCCCACATATGAGAATTATGACCCATACGTCGTTAGTATCAGAACAATATGCGCGGAAAATCAAAGACAACAAGCAGGGATGGTATTGAATATCTTGGTTCCCCGTAGTCTTGTAGCTGTCATGACAGATTGTAATCGTCTGATATACCCTGGTTCTATTTCGTTTATTAACCCTAAACTCTAAACCCTAATTAAACCCTAAACCCTAAACCCGAAACCCTAATGAAACCCTAAACCCTGCTATGTTTTGCTAATCCCTTCATCCCGAGGCCACGGATGTTAAATACATCAAGGCCAAAATATCTTCCGTCTGAGAGCTATAGTCTAAACTCCTAGTTTTCCCCTTAATAACCTACAAGGTTCCTGAAAATACTTCTTAATTTCTGTTACCAACAATCCTAATATTTAGCTGAAATTATAATTTTTACTGGGGTTCCAAATCCCTTAGAGTAACCCCTATAGTAGTCCCCTATATAAACCATAAGTTATGTTTATTGTACCTGCCTTACGAACCTTTTGTGAAACAGGGCCGGCTTAGGTTTTAGAGCTTAGGGTTTAGGGCTGAGGGTTAGGGTTTAGGGTTTAGGGTTTAGGGCCCCTTCATTGTGCATTGCTGAAGTGAGTGTTTTTGCCTTCTTTGGGGTTTGAGCAGCAGTAGGCTTGCGACTCCCTAACCTTGAGGATTTAGGGGTTAGGGAACAAGTCACAACAAACTCTAGGTCCCAAATCCTAGAATCCTGATTCTAAAAACCCTGAGTCAATAACAGCATGAACCCTGCACTTTCCATGCTAAACCCCCAAGGCCAAAAGCCAGGCGCCAAGAGGGGAGTTCTAAGTTTTGCGGGGTTGGGTGAGGGGTTTGGGTTCACTTCATTTTAAGAAGTGCCGTGTGAGCTACTGTCCATATGAGGCTTGTTAAGGAACCCTTAAAAGTGTCCCTGTGTAGTTGAGTATAGTCCGTGATGCAGTCCCCAGTAAGGAACCCACGTCCGTTACATGATGTACGAAATATTGACTGCACCTCATGTGAGTCAAGCTCCACCCACCCATGAATGGTGGTGTAATCGGAAAATAGTTTCCCAAAATAGGGCGACCCCAATATAGACCCTCAAATACTATAGTCCTTATATAGGGACCTTCAAGGGGTACCCCTAATTTTGGGAAATCCCCAAATGAGATATCTTGGACACAAGAATATGGTCTTGGGTAAATCAGATTTCCATATACCCCTTATTCTATCTACTTAAGGGGACTGTATACAAAGGTCATGCAGATGTTCATTGTCAACCGTTGTGATGGATTTTAGCCAGGTACCCCAGTAGTACCCTTTTCCCCTTTTTAGTTTGGGGTCTCCTTATTGAAGCCGAATATGACCTTAAAACCTGAATCCTAAACCCTAAATCCTAAACCCTAAATCCTAAACCCTAAACCCTAAACCCTAAATCCTAAACCTTAAACCCTAAATCCTAAACCCTAAACCCTAAGGGGGTTACTGGGAAACCTAGTTAGTCATCTGGGCACATCCGTAGCTTTGGCAGCCGTCTGGCTCAAAGGCGGGCGCATTTTGAACGAAAGGCGTAGAGATCCTAACCAGCAAGAAATGGTAGTTTCCCAAAAATACGGGGACCCCAATATGGCCCCTAATTTATTGTAGTCCTTCTTATGGGGAACCCTGCATAGGTACCCCCAATACCCCTAATTTTGGGAAACTCCCAAATCCTGAACTCTAACTTTTGAGCGTCCAGGGCAATCAGTGGCCCTAAACCCAAAGGCCCAATACCCTACCCTGAACAAGATCTTCACAACGTAGCAGGCTCCTTTGACCAGAGAGCTAGACCCTTGAAGACCTACAACTTGGGGTCCTGGACTCAAAGAGCCCACCTCACGACACTGCAGCAAAACTTCAACCTCAGGAGGTGAGAAGGGCTTCACATAGGTACGTAGTAGCATTTTGCTCAGACGCTTAGCGCTTTAAAGCACGCCAAGCCTTCAGTACCTTCATCTTTTCTCGTTAGCAGCGCTGTACCTGCAGCGCACCACGGCACGAATGCTGTTGCGCGCGGTTGGCGCGGTGGTCTGGCCTTGAATTAGCTTGGCTGTTGTTGTGTTGATTGGAGGGGTTCACATGTACCTGCTGGCTGGTTTCTTACGGCTGGAGAGTTTGGACTCTCTTGAAAGGGTACCTCCAAAAGGCGCTGCAACCCTCAACCTCATATAACCCATCATTATAGTAGTTTCCATTTTCTTTCCCTTAGCCCACATATAACCTATATTGCCCGATATTATCCCAATATAACCAATATACGCGTAGGCTGTATGTTTTGGACTGACAGGGCATCTGAGAGTTGGGCATGAGGATCGATTTCTTTCGGGTGGTACTGCTGTAACATGAGCCATGGTCTAAACTCCTAGTATCCCCCTTAATAACCCTATAGTAGTCCCTTATATAACCCCCTAATTATATGACCCCCATCGAGGAGTTTAGACTGTAGCTCACATGGCCCCCAAAGCGCACAATGAGCATCATGGTCTTGTGCAAAGCCAGCTCTAGAACCCTTGAAGCCTCAACCCCACAGCCTACACTCTAGAACCCTCGCCCCCTGGAAATTCTACAAGCCTCAAACCCCCAACCCGGTACCGTGCAAAAGAGCTTGCCGAAACTCCCCAGTATTGCCTTCTTTACCTTTTTAGTTTGGGGTCTCCTTATTTCAAGCTGAGTATTAGGAAAAGAGAGTGCAGGAAAATGGGTACCCTTATTAGTAAGGGGTTACTGGGGAACCTAGAAACCCTAAACCCTTTGAACTCCGAACCCAGAAGCCTGAACTTCACCGTGCCCGCACCTCAACCCGCAAGTAAAGACTACATGGCCCAAAAAACATGCAAAAAGAACGCTGTACCGATTGGGGTTTAGTAGGTAATCAGGGAATCCATTAAATAGGGATTATGCACGGATTATGTTCCCTTATCCCTTACTAAGAACCAGTAAGTATAGTACTCGGCTTACATACTTAATGTTCTTGCGGCTAAGCTTCCTAAACGCTATGCTACCTACGCCTTGAGTCACCTTCCTTCACAGTAGCAATGTGCGCATTAGGTATTACGGTTGGCACGAACACTCATCCATCACCCTAAGCGTGCAGGGTTCAGGGTTTGGGGTATTCGAGAGTTTTTGTGGCCCTGAAATGCTTGTGAAGATTGTTATTGCAAGGGGGAATGGTCCAACCGAGATCGTCCAGACGGCCAAAGCTGAACCAACGCAGACGCCTCAATAACTCAGAGCAATATGGTCGTTTCCCGAATTAAGGGGAAGCCAATATAGATCCCACAATACAATTTCTCCTGTTGTAGGGACCCCCGATACTCTCATCATTTGCATACTTGGGCAGCATGTCGTACCTCGAATCGTTCTGTAGAATCTTCCTCCTGTGAGAGAATAATCCCCCCTCACCCCGTAGCAGTACATGTTCCTGCTGTTAGGTGCTATCAGGCAATACTCATGATCAGGGGCAATACTCGTTTGCGCTAAATCCTATACCTGGACCCTCCAATGTAGATCCTTTTTGGGTTTGGCATTTGTTTTGGGTAAGGATTCTTACTAGAACCCCCCAAAAAGGTACTACCTTGGAAGGTTCAGGTAAGCCCTAAGCCTTTAAGCCCGGAACCCCAAACCCTAAACCCTAAACCCTAAACCCTAAACCCTGAACCCTGAACCCTAAACCCTAAACCCGAAACCCTAACTAAACCCGAAGCTGTGTGAGGCCCTTGGATCCAATCGATCGATCCTACGCTTGGATCTGAGTAACAACCAGATCAAGACCCGAGGACCGGCAAAGAAAGTTTAGGGTTTAGGGATTTAGGGTTTAGGGTCTAGGGGTTTAGGGGTTTAGGGTTTAGGGTGTCTAGAGTCCAGGGTTTAGGGTTCATTTTTGGGAGGCCGGATACTGAGGGTTATTGTAATATCAGATCTATATTTTTAGGTGGACCCCTCACCTTGTAATTGTGGTAGAATAATCTACGAATTTATGAGGACCCTGATGTAATTACCATTATCCCTATAGTCACGATTAGTGTGGGGTCTACTTCATCTATATTTGGGCCCACGATTCGTGAAAATGGATATTTTTTTGGAAGACCCTATGGGTTGGGTTTCAAGGGTCTAGGGTTTTAAGGTTTAAACGGTTCAAATATTCTTAGACCCTCCTATGTACTTCCCTTTTGGGATAGCATATCATACTTTCTCCGAAGCCATAACGAACTACATAGGAGCCCTGGGGTAAACCATACAAGAGGACATATAGCCTGGCTATCCGTTCAGCAGGGTTTGGAGCTGGCACTGCATAACGTCTTAGGATTTAGGCTCAAGGATTTAGAGTTTTAGGCTCTAGGGCTTCGAGGCTTAAGAATCAGAACTTCAACTCTAAACCCTGAACCGTGTTTGGAGCTGAGGGCTGAAAGGTTTTGGGGCCTCAAAGTTGAAATCTGCACTGCCAACCAGGTCGGCATCACATGATACCCAGAAGGTCCAAGTACCCAACAATTAGGAACTTGGGTTTTGGGTAATTGTAATTATAGTACAGGTTTCGGGGAAGTATGTGCTTATTGGGTACTTGGACCCTTCGGGATACAGCGTAAGCCAGGGGTGTTGTGTCACCCTGAGGGTCCAAGCTTCAGGTACCAAACAACCGTCAGAATATAGTAGTTGGGTCCATTATCGTGGTACGCGACTTGGGACAAACCCCAGAGGAAGGGGTTCGGCCGCGTTCTTGGCATGTCCCCGCAAAAGTCTACATGGACAGCAGTTTATAGAAATGAGCCGGCTAGTGTAAGGTAAACATCGAGGAAGCGGGAGTACCAGCAGTTCAAATACATAGCTGTAATCGTTGTGGCGGCAACAGTTTCGATCCTCTATATGAGCGAACCGCTAGGATCTCGGAGAAGGCCTGCAGCCGAAGCACAAGTTCAACATGCAATATTGTTATTATGTAGTATACTACTGCTTATAAAGAGATGTTTTCAGTCCCACAAACGGTTGGAAGACCGGCCACTGAAGAGGATATTCTTCTAAGGCGCAGCACTGATGAGGGACGTTGCAGCTCTACTGGCACTTTCTGGGCCTACGGGTTGTACGGCTTTATGCTTCAAATCTCTGATGATGAGCTGCATACACTCTTCAAACCCTTTCCCCAACAGGTGTGTGGTTAGGCTAGGGACCTAGAGATAGCCTAGGAGGACCCCCCCCCCTGTAATATTGATATAATAGGAATAGAAGAGGACCCTAATGTAATCCTTATAATCCCTTATAGTCACGATTACAGGGTGGGGGTCCTGCTAAGAGGTAGCCGAGCCTTAAACCTGCTGGCTCAGAAAATCGAACCTGGCCTGTGAGCAGTGTCAACAACACGAGTCTGAAGCCACCTTTTTTTTTTTGGGGGGGGGGG
>CAJNIZ010022090.1:23233-35684 GCA_905231905.1 Symbiodinium pilosum
GCTGGCCAGCACTGCACCATATATTGGGATATCTTAGGAGGACCCCCCTCCCGGTAAGAGGACCCTAATAAGTCCCTAGTATCCCCTATAGTCACTATTACTGGGTGGGGGGTCCAGTAAGGGATATCTGTTTCTGCCCATGCGCGACCGTTCGTGATGACCACCATGGCTGAGTTGATGTCGTCCTGCAGCTGGCCCAGGCTTGCCAAGTTTTCCGAATCCACCCTCGCACCAGGGGGTTTCCCAAAATTAGGGGTACCATTTTTGGGGCTCTTATAAAGAGGATTATAGCATTGTTGGGTCAACATGGCACCCCTATTTTCAGGAAACTCCCCCCAATCCAGCTACAAACTACTTGCAGACATGCCTTGAAGAAATACGAGGATCCAAAGTTTTTGATCCTCTGACCGAGCCATGGAGTCTCCTGGTACCCGCGCGGGAAGGCCATCCATGAGTGATCTTGGCGTGTCACGTCTCATCCAGGGCCAAGGCTAAGCTTCACAACTTTACATGGCAGGATGAACACCTAGCTCCAGTAGCTCTCATTGGATGAGTAACCCTAAGGGTCCAAGGACCCAAATAATTGGGTTTTAGGGCCCAAATACCATAATATTAATGGTATTTGGGCCCCAAGCCACACCCTTCTGAACAGGATAGCATGCGCCTTGTTCGTTGCAAAGCCTGGTCAGGGTGAGCCCACCCTCTTCCCGAGCTTTTTGGCATCGAGGACCCGCCGACCACCCCTCATCCCCTGAAATGGTACAGTTCTTGACAGCTCTCTAGTGAAGGCACCAGTGATTCTGAGTCTCTTGCTACTGGCAAAAGATCCTGGTGAAAGATTGAGGCGTTTATCTGGTGAAAGATTCAGGCGTGCATGTAATTTTCAAATTTCGGTTTCCTGTAATTATTTGTCCCTAAAACCATGCTGCCAGTACCACAGATCACGGCAACGCCGAAGACAGGAACCGTGATCTTAGATCCCCCGGCATGGGAATTGGACGCACACGTGTGGATTGTTGAGTGCATTCCTTAGGGTTGGGGGATTCTTGAGGACACACGAGAAATAAAGAAACTCGTGCAAACCTGAGGCTTAAAATCCCAGGGCTAAGGCCTAAATCTAGGCGGAGGTCGGGTGGATTGTCTCAACTCCTACAAGTTACAATCACCGGTAGTAAGCCCAGTTCTCTCTGTTAGTGATGTCCTAAATCCTACATCCAAAGTCTTAAACCCTCAACCCCTAACCTGCAAACATTAAACCCTAAACCTTAGACTCTCAAGCAGAAAAGTACCAGTGGTTTTAAAAAACCCTTAAGCCCTCAGCCTTAATCCCTAAATCCCTAAATACCTAGATCCCTAAACCCTAAATCCCTAAACCCAAAATCCCACACACTAAACCCCTAAATCCCTACACCCTAAATCCCTAAACCCTAAATCCCTAAATCCCTAAAACCTAAATCCCTAGATCCTAAGCTGACCCTTTCAGTAAAGCTACAACGGCAGGATGGCCAAAAGCCTCGGCCTTGGCTATGGCCACCCTCATGACGGGGACCTGCTTCCAGGAAGCTGGGCTACATGGAGTTAAGGGTTGAGGGATTAGGGTGTAGGGTTAAGGGTTTAGGGTTCAGGATTTAGGGTTTAGGGTAGGAATTCCCAGACTGATCTAAAAATTCTGATTCTTTGGGAGAATTTGGGAGATACACGGGGTTAATCTGGGATTATCTGGGGAAACTCATCTTTTCATCCACTCAGGGGTCGGGGTATACCGTATAACAACGAACGAGTCTTGATTGTCCGGAGTCTCCCAATCAACCTTCGGCAAACTTGTTTGGGGGTCCCAGGCCTAAACCTTAAACCCTTGACTTTAAACCCTGAACCCTGGATTCTGAACCCCAAACCTTAACCCTTAAACCTTGAAACCTTCATCTCTTCTCTCTGTTTCTTGTATTTTTTCTCTTGGGCGTTTGCAGAACAAGGCATGGAATTATTCCGTTCCCGACTTGTTATTAATCCGTTCAGACCAAAGTTAGCTCTATTCCGTACCCTTTTTTAGTATTGCGTTCAGGCCCAATTTAGCTCTAGTCCAACCCCCTTCACTAATCAGAAGTTGACATTAACACAATTATTTTAGTGGTCGCTATTCGTATGTGGGGGCTTCACCATGACTTGAGCTATATCACATGAGAGACAAGCTTGAAGTAGCCCAAATACAATCGGATTCACATTTGGCATGTATGGGGAGCAGGAGCGGTGAGAACCTTGATTTTCTCTTGGTTGCAAGAATCCGAATCCCTGAAGGTAAAGGGACTTTAATGGGAACCCCAAACAGGCCCTGGTAGGTATATTCCTACTCTATTCCTACTATATTCTTAGGCTTCCCTGTTTGGGGCTCCCATAAAAGTTCCTTTAGAGGGGTCGAGAAGGCACGGACGTGGTGGAGACGACCTAGCAGTCTGACCTTGCGGGAAGTGACGAGCAAGGTGCAGACATTGTGAGCTGTAGTCTAAACTCTTTACAAGAGGCTACATAGGGGATTTTACGGGGTTTAGGGTTTAGGGTTTAGGGTGTGAACTCCTTAAAGCGGGGTTATATGGGGGATTATATAGAGGAGTATTGTAGGGGTTTGAACGGGGATACTAGGAGTGTAGATAACCAGTCGAGTGCAGACTGCTGTTGTTATCTGTTGTTTCCGTGATTGTGTTTGTGCTTGTTTCCGCATCCTGGTGTAGCTTTCTCCTTGCGCCCCACTCCACACAGAAAGGATCCCCAACGGTGGACCCCAGATCTTGCAGATCCTCTGCACTTCACCCTACACCCTACACCCTAAACTGAAGAACCCTGAGCCCAGCAAGAAGAAGAGCAGAATTGAGAAGATGTGGGGGGTTTACTCAACAGGTTCCTGGAAGCTGCTTGGTATACTTACACAAATACAGTAATGGAATAGGGTGTATATTGGGATTATATTGGGATAATGGAAAAGAAAATGGAAACTACTATAACATAATAGGGTATATATTGGGCTTATATAGGGATAATGGAAAAAGAAAATGGAAACTACAATGATATTACGGTTTGTATATATATATATATGTGTGTGTGTGTGTACGTGTGTACGTGTGTGCATCTGTGTATGTATTCTAAGTGTCTGGAAGCCGGCCAGTGCTTCACAGCCTAAGTAACCCAGGAATGGTGCTGTCACATTATAGTCACCCGGCAGTAGATAGAATATGGCTTTGGGTATACTATAATAAGATCCCCATTTACCCCTTATTCTATCTACTGAAGGGGGACTATATCCTAAACCCTAAACCCTAAAACGCCATATTCTAGCTACTTAAGGGGGACTCTCGGCGCTGCAGCGTGTGAAAGGAGATGCAAGTCTGTCGATGCAAGTTTGCTTCAAGCCTGCTTGAAGTGTGTGGGGTAATGGAAAAGAAAATGGAAACTACTACAATTTTAGGGCTTATATCATGTAGGGCTTATATTGGGATAATGGAAAAGCAAATGGAAACTACAATGATATTACGGGTTATATAGGGCTTATGTAGAGATAGTGGAAAAGAAAATGGAAACTACTATAAGATTGTACAATGCCCAGACACGTCCTTGAACTTGTGAAGGATGGGTGCACATGTGCTGCCTCATCAGACAAGTCAGGACAACACATCAGAGAGTAGCGAGAAGGGACGGATAAATGGTCGAGGAGGATCAGGAGAAGGAGGACAGACACGGGGGACCCCGATCCTCGCATGATCATGTCCTGAAGTTAGAAGGTCGATTCTGACTGTCCTTTCACTCAGACTTGGGCCCCGACGAACGGACCCAGCTGGTGTTTAAGGAGGAGTAGGCCGGGGGATCCCCATAGCAACCCTCATGTTCCTCTTATGGTATCTGTATTCGCTACATTATAGTGCCCATATTTACCCCCAACTTCCCCTGAAGCACCCTCAACTCCGAACTTGCCCTAAAGCCTTCCACTTTCTTTGCCATTCCCCCAACCAACCCTAAACCTTAACACCCTAAGACCATCCACCCTAATCTCCCCTAAGCACCAACAAGATGCAGAAAAACAGGCGGCAGGCTCCAGAAGCCCTGTCTTCGCACAAGGCATCCTACCAGGCCTGGCCAGCAGGTGTAGGCAATGTAAGCTGTAGTCTAAACTCCTTGAAGGTGGATTTTATAGGGGATTATATAGGGTTTAGGGTTTAGGGTCTAAACTCCTTTCAGGGGGATTTATCTAGGGAATTGTATAGGAGACTATCATACAGGTTATTAAGGGGGGTGCTAGGAGTTCAGACTAAAGCTCATGTTGGGGTACAAGTGGGATACGCAGGAATTCTACACTTCTTGGTCGATTCGTTTACTATTTCTTTTTTTTTTTGGGGGGGGGGGGTGTGGTTTCAGTCAGGGGCCCTTGGGCCCTTGGGTTATGGAGTATATTACGGCACCTAATATTTAGGCCTGAGCCCTATAAACCCTAAACAATGGCCTCAATCCGTAGCCTTTTAAACCCTAAATCCTAAACCCCCTAAACCCTAAACCCTAGACCCTAAGCACTGGAGGAGCTGCAGCGTTTGCAGAGGCACCTCCGGGAACCAGGGAAGCAAGTCAGTGTGCATGAGCTCAGCCCTGTAGGATGGGTTTTCTTAGCAATTATAGTCCCCCTTAAGTAGATAGAATGTGGGGAAAATAGAAAAGAACGTGGCAACTACTATTTAGGGTTTAGGGTTTAGGGTTTAGGGCTTGTAGTCCCCCTTTAAGTAGATAGATTATGGGCTATAGGGGGATCTTATTGTAATATACCGAAAGCCATAGTCTATCTACTTAAGGGGGACTATATGGTTCTGAGCGTTGTTTATGATGCAGGCCTTTGAAACTTTACCGGCTCCAGCTGGTGCCTTCAGCTGGGCAGGGCCTAGACTTATTAAGTAGGTTCAGAGTAGGTAGGGTTTCGGGTTTAGGGTCACCACTTGGAGGGTCAGGGGGGTCTTAGCAAGTAGGTTAATGACCCCTAGAAGCCATAAAATAACCCCAATTATCCCAATCATTAACCTACTTACTAAGTGAAACCCTAAACCCTACCTAAACCCTACCTATTATAACCCTACTTACTAAGTCCCCGTGACCCTCCAAGCAAAGAGACGAGTTTAGGATTTAAGGTTTACGGTATTGCTGAGCAGCTAGGTGTCAGGATCGCCATGGCGAATTTCAAACGTCGTGCGGTTCTTTGTACTTGTTTTTGGTTGGGCTCCACGTGCACTATAGTCTAAACTCCTTAAATGGGGTTATATAGGGGACTACTATAGGGGTTATCGAGGGGGATACGAGGAGTTTAGACAATAGCTCATGTTAGTCGTGGGAATACAACAGCAGGGCTTAAACCGCGTGGTTGGGCTTGCTGAAGAAAGTCATTTGGCGATTTAGTTAGGGCGCTGGCTATGCCTTTACTGTTGGAATCTTGCTTGGCCAAGTAGTTTCAAAGACAATGGTTGCAAGCTTTCAAGCTGGGGTTTAGGGTTCAGGGTCGGAGGACCTTGGAATATCACAGATTTAGAGTCTAGAGAGCTGCGTGCCACTAATGTTCAGCATCTTCTCCGATGTCACAGTATCTTGAGACGCCGCCCTGAACATGTCGTAGCTGAAGTTGAAGCAGTACACGTTTAAACGCGAGATAGACCTTCCTTTTTGCAGCTCTTTCCCGCACCCCAGAAGCTCCTTAGCCCTAAACTGCAAACGGGGATCAGGCATTGCGCAACAATGCGACGCTTCAGCACCTTGTGTTAGAGCTGAACCCACTTGGACACCAGGGACGCTGGGGCAGAAAAGCAGGTTTAGGCGTTTAGCTGGCAGACTTTCACGTTCTCACCTGCAGTTGTAGGACGTTTCGAAAATGACAAAAACTGTTTGTATTCAGGATGTGAGCGTGTCATTGCTAAAGGTCGTTGGATCGGGTTCCAGGATGGATGGGGGGTGAGGTTCATGACTTTTCTTGTTGAGCCTTTACAGGGTGATGAGTTCTTTGATTTTTTGTTGTTTCGGATTTGGGGCTTGGGGGCTTCAGGAGGAGGAGTCATGGCATAGGCTCTTTAGGTTCTACCGTGTCCAAGCCTGAACCCTTCAGCTTCGCGAACCCTGGCTCAACATCCAAAGGCTTCACAGGGTTTAACAGGGTTTAGGGTTTGCGGACCTGAAATCCCAATATTAAAAGGACGCCAGACAGGGACAGTCGCTTTCTCAATTTTCTTCATGCACTCTTGCCCCGTCAAATTTTGGGGCTCCATTACTAGGGGGAGCTCTGTATCCAAACTCCAAGCCAATCATCCTTAAAGTCGGCTGCGTTACAGTGTTGTCTTTGAGGCAGGCAGTTAGATAGGCTTAGAATTTGGGGTGTAGGGTTTAGGGAGTAGGACCCCGTAATACAACTACAACTTAACAATCTGTGCTTCTGTTGTCTTTGAGGCGGGTCCTGCATTGCGGACGCTCTTTGCCAACATCCGTCGCTGCTGTTTCTGGACGGGTTGCATGGGGCTGTCTGCTTAAGGATCCGCATCTGGGGCTTCTAAGAGTATATGGGCTGTGCAACAGGGATATATGGGGGAGTGCACCGGAGGCGTAATCACGAGGTATATAGGATGGTTCGTTGATGGAGGGTCACTGTTATATGGGCCGACAGACAAGGTCATATGTCGGGTGGGCATCAGTAAAGCAACTCGAAACCCCCTCGGACCCCAAGCCAAAGCCCGCAACCCTAACCCCTAAAGCCTAAAACCTTAAACCCTAAAGCCCAAAAAACCCTAAAACCCTATAAGCCCCAAAGTCCAGTCTGAAGTTCTGGGGTTTCATTCAGACTTAAGGGCCCGGTGAGGGCGCCCGTGTACAACAAGTTTGGAGCCCGGACTGAGCCCCCAGCCCTCTCTCTTCTGAAAGAGGAATGGTGCCCCAATAATATAAGTTCATGAAGGTGTAGGGTTTAGGTTTTAGGGTTCAGGGTTTAGGGCTACACGTCCCCCTAATACGAAGTAGTAATTACTATCAGGAACGTGTTTTGTCATTCTTCACCCTCATATGGGATAGTAAGTACTATCAAGAGCTCGACGTTTCTCCATCTTTGGCGAGATCAATCGTTTTTCGGTTGGCAGAAGGGGCTGTGACCCCAAGCCCTAAATCTATGGTTTAGGTTTAGTGTTTAGGGTTTAGGGCTTCGGGTATGTGGAGGGTCATGGGGATTTATAGTAGGTTAAGAATGGAAAAGAACATGGAAACTGCTATGTATTGTTTAGGGTTTAGGGTCAGGAGGACTTAGCAGGTAGGTTAATAGTCCCTTTAAGCCATATAATAACATCAATCATCTCCATTATTCGTCTACTTATTATGTCCCATGTATCAACCTCCAAGTATTGTGTAGCCTCGCAGGGCGTTGCAACTCCAAACCCTGATTGCTAACTGTAGGCCCAAAGCTCTGCTGAGGGTCCCGCACAACCTAACCCAAAGGGTCCAAGTACCCAATAACCATATACTTCTCCAAAACCTGTGCTATAAATTTACCAAACCCCAAGTACCTAATTATTGGGTACGTGGACCCTCTGGGTAAGAGCTTGTATACGGTTTAGGGTTTGGAGTTTAGGGCCTTGAAAAAGGAATCGGGGCCCATGTTATTTTAGCGGATCTGAGGGCAGCCATTGTTCCTGGAAGTACCCATATGTCAAACAAACCGCCAACACCCTTCGCAGGTCCATTTCATTCACGGAGTCATTTGGAGTCAGCAAGTAAACCGATGACGGGTTATCTGGGTTATTACACCCTAAACCCTGATCCCCAGAAGTTCAAAGCACTTCCTGAGACATTCTGACTCTCCAAAGTTTGGTTCGGAGGCAGGTCGCAGGTGTGTTCCCTCAAAGGTCCTAGCTAAGGTAGCAGTTCAACATGGGATAGTACCAAGAAATCTGATGCTATATTCCTTCTTTGGCTTTAGTAGAATCAAAAGACATGTAGGACCATAACATTTCACAATATTCAATAATCCAGTTTACAGGGATTCAAGCAAGATCCTGGGGGATCCGTTCTTAACATTACAGTAGCGACACCCTTTGGTGCGGTCCAAGTATACAAAAACGATGGTTCCGGGCACCGGAAATCCGAAACCCTGAGCCCGAAACCCTAAACCTTCCCTAAGGGTCCATGTACCCAATAGTTGGGTACTTAGGATTTGGGTAATAGTGATTATAGTATTGGTTTTGGGTAAGTATATGATTATTAGGTACTTGGACCCTTAGGGCTTGATCCCCAATCCCCACGGATCAGTGGTTTCTGGAACTAGAACCATCGTGTTTAGGTCCTTGGACCCAGAAGGCACGGCTTACAACCTTGTTTTTGCCTGGGCTAGCCAGTGCAACACTAGCTATGGGGATGGGTCAACATAAGCCGTGAAGTAGTCAACAAGCCCCATGAATTTTCACATGAGCCTCCAACCTTCGACCCTAGATCCCAACCATAAACATCCTAACTCGAAAGCCCTGAGCCGTGGATTGCAGCGTGAGGATCTGCGTCTGGCAGAGCTCGGAGAGGCAAATGGCTGACTGTGTGATTTGTTCTCTGTGTGCGTCTTTTTGGGTTTACGGTTGAGGGTCTAGGGTTTGGGTTGGGGTTCAGGAGTTTGGTAGCACACAGTAATATAGAAGCTTACACTCAGAATGTCGAGTTCTTCGAATACAAATCAGAAGTATATGAGCTACGGTAGGTTGGAGGGGACCTATAGGGGACTATATAGGGTTATGGGGGGACCTATGAAGGGATATACTACAAATTTAGTCCAGGGGTTTTGGTATATTATACTAAGATCCCCATATACCCCATATTCTATCTACTTAAGGGGCACTATATGTAGAAGCATCCCCATAATTACCCGGGGGCTTCAAAAGTATCTAACATATCGACACGAAGCCTGTTAAGCTGAAATCAGTCTGCACACCCTAAGGGTTTAGGGGTTTAGGGTTTAGGGGTTTTGGGATTTAGGGTTTAGGGGTTTAGCGTTTTAGGGTTTTGGGGTTTCGGATTTTAGTCGCTGATGCCATATGATAGGGCCTTGTTTTGGTGGTCTACACGGCCTGGAAGCGTGGGCACCTGACCCTCTTGGGATTCGGGTTAACGTCCACGCTCTCCTTATGGTTAAGCGTGGGCACGCACCAGCATGGATAGTGCCAGCTTGGGATGGAGGCTGGGGTCTTATTACACCAACGTTGTCACCACGGCACGGGGAATTAGCCTGAAATCCTTCGGAGCAGATGTCAGGTCGGTTTTTGCGCAGCGCAGCCCTGAATCTCTACTCGCATGATTGTTGAAGTTAGTAAGTCTACCTACTCTCTTGAATAACCCCTATTATGAGAGCTACTCTACTAAGTAGACTTCCCAAGTCAACAGGGTTTCGGATTTTTAGTCTTATCTCCTAAACCCTAAACCCAGGGTTTAGGGTTGGGTAGCCCAACAACCGGAAATTTGATGCTTGTTCCCCACCAAACACTTGTTCTGGATTCGGGTCCTCAGCTAGGAAGTTGTTGTTTTCAGAGGGCTTTGCCGGGGTTCAGGGTTGAAGATTTAGGGTTTCATTTCTGGTCGTTTGGCCATCCAAAATGCAGCCTAAATATTAAACCGCCTCCCGAGAGCCTTCGAATGCGCCGCCCTGAACCGCAATGCCAGCTCTGAATCCTAAATCCTAAGCCGAGTCAATTTTTGGGGGGTTTCCGAAATTAGGGCTCCATCTTTTGCGAAAGGGGGATATATAGGGGATTCTTAGGGGACTACTGTAGGGCTATTCGAGGCGGATACTAGGAGTTCAGACTATGGATCATAAAATCAGGATTATTCTATGTTGGGTTTGTGTTGCGGGCCCCCTATCTAGGTATAATGTACTCCTCAAACCCCATTTGACTTGAACAAATAGACCCTAGACTAATTTTATGGAGACTATATCCCGATTCTTAACTCGAAGCCCCCCAAACTTCAAACCCTCAACCGCCCTAAACCTTAAAACCCCAAAACCGGAGCTGTAAGCCTCACAAGCTCATGGTCTACGCAAAGGCTGGCGGAGCAGCGCTAGGAGAGGCGCTGCGAACCAACCAGGCGTGGTGTTGAGATTCTTCGTACCCGAAGGCTTCTATGATAGTTGAGCATTTAGGGTTTAAGGGTTTAGGATAGAGCTTCTATATGGTTGCTTTGGGATTGAGGCTTCGGAATTTTTTGCTCATAAACTCCTTAAGGAGGACCCTTATCATCTCTGTAAAGTTCTCATACATCGCAGGTCGCTGAGGGAACCCTGATGTGAACACAACTAAGCGCTGTTCCTTAGTCACTGCGTGTTGCCTTGTTTGGTGTCATTTCATACTCCACAAGCTCAAATCTCAGTGAACATCAGGCTCCCTGTTGAGAGCCACCACAGCAAACCCAATAAGCAAGAATGCCAGAGGGGCCTAAACCCTGCCCTAAACCCTAATAAGGCCCCAAGAGATGCACCTTTTGTATAGGTTTGTTGCACTTCAGCGGAGTGCAAAGTAAAGGCTAGTTCCAGGCAGGTAGCTACTAGGTGTATAGCCCATGGTTTCGGATTTCGGGTTCACACAGTCATGGGGCTTTCTGTGGGAGCAGATTCTATAAGTGCAGGGTTTTAGGCTTTTGGGCTTAGGGAACAAGACCAGTTCCAGGTGGGTAGTTGCGAGGTTGGTTTCCTGTTACCGTCATATGTATAGATGCACACACGAAGTTTATGTAGGCTTCCGAGAATCGCTGTAATATTGTTAATACGTGCCTGCCGCGAAGGAGGCGCCCTAAACCCTAAACCCAAGCCCCCTAATGTTATGCTCGCAATGAGAAAGCCCCTTTCGTTGATCAATAGAGTAGTATTTTATTTGGGGATACGATGTTACCCAATATAGAGTAAGATTATATCCTCCTTTTGGGGTATAGTATTGTATATCAGGAATATAATTTTACTAGGTTCAACCACCAAAAAAACGCTACTCAATAGGTTTCGATGGTTCCTTCGCAATTAACCTCCTTGGTCGAGCACTGCCAGTCGATAGTTTCCTGCAGTTCCGCAACCTTTCAGGCCTGCTGAAACAGTCCCCTAAACCCTCAACCCTGATTCTAGTTTTCTGCGGTTCTGAGTCTTGCTCTCAATTTCTGGAATTTTTTGGGTCGGAATTGTAGGGGATCTTATTGTTGCGCTTCTGGACTGGAGCATTGTGCGGCTTAGGGTTTAGGATATTGTGTTATTGTAGGGAATGTTGTTGTTGGTTGGGCTGCAGTGCTGGGGCATGCTGGTGCCTAATTTTATAGCAACCAGTGCCCATATCAATCCTTCCATGCAAGGGCACACACCTCAGAAGTTGGGTCCGGCCTCAACCCAACAACAGTTGCATAATATTTATATTCTAGTCATATATAGCCCTTGGTGTTACCCCTATTATAGTTATATAACATTATATAGCCCTTATAGTATTACCCCTATTATAGGCTGTTGCTGGGTACACCTCACAAGTACCAACCTATTAGTCCTTTTATAGACAGGAAGGACAAACTTGCTCTTGCCATTTTGTACCCTGTGGGTCGGTATAGTGCAATACCTGGACCCCTAAACCCTAAACCCTACTGCCTCTGGTTAGCAAGGAATCCGGAAATTCATGCTTGCAGTAACCCGAGGTATTCTGCCAAACAAGATCCCGAAAGTAGGGTCCCATCTTGCTACCCTTAAATATGAGGTGCTGCAATATAATCCCAAAAGGGGCCCATAATTTTGAGAACAATCCTGCTAGTGGTGTTTGCGTTCATTTTCCATCTTTTCATTCCCTGCTAACCAGCGGTGTAGGGGTGCAGTAGAACACAAAACACCACGGGCAAAAGATGCCGGTGACGCTTCCCGACTGGGAGTAAGGTTCGTGCAGTTCTGTTCTGGGCTTTTGCGGGTGCTCTTCAGCTAGCTCAGCAGGGTGGCGCATAAAGGAAGGATGTGCTCTTCTTGGTTCAACCACTAAAATCAAGGATGCCCCCAGGTGGGTAGGTACCAGGTGGGTGCCCCCATATAAGGTTCATATCAGGCTCGTATAAAGGTAATCGTATAAAGGTAATGGGGGTTTATGAGGTCTTTATGGAAATTTCCCAAGATAGGCGGAACCCAATATAGACCTCAAAATATGGTAGTCCTTATTATGGGGACCCCAAGACGGTTCCCCTAATTTTGGGTAACCTCCACACAGGTCTCCTTTAAGGGTAACCCGCCTGATAGCTACACAGTTGGAGGTGTCCTTTTACCCTAAAAGCTAGACCCTCAACCCCAAACCCCTAAACCCTAAGCCCTAAACCCTAAACCCCCTAAACCCTAAACCCTGAACCCCCGAACCCCTGTACCTTTAGCCTAAAACCTAACCCCTAAACCCCTAAACCCTGAACCCCTACGTAAACCCTA
>CAJNIZ010022090.1:36731-52374 GCA_905231905.1 Symbiodinium pilosum
GATTAATAAACCCCCTCCTTTCTAGGGCCTTCATATTGAGATCCCTATCATAATCCTGATTAAGGGGATGGGGTTTATGAATCAGGGGTCTACTTTATGTGTAATTATATATATATATATACACAACATATACGCGCGCACACACACACATACATTCACACATAGGTGCCTAGAAACCAGTGTATAGATGTAGCTGGATATGATATCTACCTATCTATTTGTCCTTCTACTTCGTGCATATACATATAACCTATATATACACACATAGATCAGCCCTCCCTCTGCTTCTCTTCAGGCGTGCCTTCAATTCGGGTTTATTTGAGGGTTCAAGGTCTCTGGCTTAGTTTTCGGGATTCAGTGGTTAGGGAGGCTAGGGGCGGCGACATGGAATGTAGTGCTAGCTACTAGCAGCTAGTACCCTAGTACCTAGACCAGAAACCTTAAACCCTAAACCTGAAGAGCCGTTCTGGCTCAGTACGGGCTTAGGACCATTACTTTACAAATGCTGCTCAGGTCCGGGTAAACTGGAAACCCTACGCCCGAATCCTTAACCCTAAAGACTGTCGGTGTTTCTCCCTGCTGTGTTGGGTCTCTTTTTTGAGGGCGTTCTTGCAACGGGGGGAGAATTTTTCAGGGTGTCAGGCAACCCTTGATGAAATTTGCATGCTCCAATGGGAGAGTCGACTTAGCAGGACTTCGAGCCAAACAGCAATTCTATTCTTTCAGAAACCTCGCGACTTGTGCAGGAATAGTTCATCTTACTAATCTCGCCGTCCAGCATTTCTTTTTGGGTAAAACGGAATTCCTAGGTATGGTTCAGAGGATTAAGGGTAGGAGTAGCAGGAGTAGTAGGAGGCGTCGTCGTCGTCGTCATAGTAGTAGTAGTAGTAGTAGTAGTAGTCGTAGTAGTAGTAGTAGTAGTAGCAGTAGTAGTAGTAGCAGCAGCAGCAGTTGCAGCAGTAGTAGTAGTAGTAGTAGTATTAGTAGTAGTAGTAGTAGTAAAGTTCCCCAGCCACCCACCCAATTCACTCCAAACAAGCCAGGAGCGCAATAGCGCGGTGTCCCTTGATTAACCCTTGGAAAAGTTGTTGGAGGGACCAGTCGCTGCCCCCAAGACTACCATCCATCAACCGCCTTGGGTTCAAGGAGTGTCATGATTCCGTTTTTGCCTTGTCAGTCTGGGGAAATTTTCACTTCATTCCACCTTCATCATTGAGAAGTCCAGAATACCCTAGCCTATATGGTAGACAATACCTATAGGCATTTTCTGGAAGGTGGAGATTGTTAGTACAGTGTGAATTGCCAATGGTCAATACTAGGATTTCAAGTCTCAATGCTTAGAAAAACCTTCTATCGAAAGATGATAGAGGAAGTTCTTTGATGGTGCTTGAGAACTTTCAAGTTTCCTTGGCAATAGCACCCAGTTCCCTACTGCATTGCTTGTCCCCATATTCAAAGTGAAGAGCAGGACTTTTGGGGGGCCTGGGTGAAAGTACAGATGTTTGCTTGCTCACCGGTCTTGGGGCGTGCTCTGATACAAGTGTGGTGTGGGGCAGATGGCTGGTGTTAGTTTACTGGCAGATGTCCTATAGCAGGTGTCCCACCGAACTTTCGTTCTCTCTCCCGGATCGATTTACAATCTATGCTACTTCTTCACCTCGGCTCTCTACATGCCTGTGACTTTCTGCAATGGAGAGCCCTACGGGCGTGACAGGTTTTCTTGGCCCATGCGAACTTTTCACAGCCTGACGAACGTGTGGCAACTGCATCCAGATCTGGCGCGTTTTGCTTTGATAAATCTCCTTATGTGAAGGATAGATGATCCTGCTAGGACGCTGGGTTAGCTTCGCATATCTTTGAACATTCCTTTTCCAGTATATTCTTTTCTTGAAGCCCACGGATCCTCGGAAGTGCTGCGCAGCACCTTCAAGCATGGAGTTCCTGAAGCTCCCGAGGTTGCTTGATGTCCTCTTCCAGCCATTTGGCTGCAAAGCATTGCAATTAAAGTGAGAGCTGGTCCACTCCCCTTCCTGTGCCATGAGAGGAGTAAGGATGATGTGAGCACGACACTACACGTGACCATGAAACATGAAAGCCCACTTCCTATCAAGTAAGGGGTATTGTGATGCAGAATTCCGTGCTAGAACTTCTTCACTAAAAAGATTTTGCTTGCAGCGTTGAACTGGAGGCCCAGAGATGGCTAAGGGCTTGTGTTGATTAAAGCGCATAGCCTCCAAGAAATGATGACCGACAAGGAAGGCTCATGTTCTTCAGGATAGGGGTTCTCCGTCGAGCTTTTGCAACTGGCGGACGCCTCCAAACCTTCAGATTCCGAAAGTGTGCAATGGCTTCTAGACATGGGCGCTTACGGATGCCCCAGCGGGGAACATGCTTGTCGTCTATGGGTGGCCTTATCTCCTGCGGCCCCTGAAGGAGGCTAGACGTAAGGTTTCCAAGGAAGTGAGCGTATTCAATCCATGATGCAGCTGTTCCAAATCACTAAATTTGAGTAGAAGGAAGCAGATGCGCGGCGCTTAGGTTTTAATGTCCAGGCCGCGTCATTGATCACAATTTCTCACCTTGGCCTGAGACCTTATAAGCCTTAAGCCCCAGAGGCTGTACAACCCCACTTGTCAAAGTTCTAAGTAGCCTTCCGTAGATCAAGCAAATTCCTTGTAAGTTGCAAGACACTCCAACGCCCGAGGAACATGTGGACTACGCGAGGTGCCGGCAGTTTGACAGGGGGATGCTGACAGCAAGCAGGTCATGGTTGGGTGATGACCTGCTCAGTCATAATTGGAAACACGGCCAGGGCCTTGGCAATGATACTTGGATGTAATTTTCGTGAACTGTAGGCGAAACGTCTTTCTAAGCCTCCGATAGTGACATCCCTGGAAGATTCAGTGAAACTTATTTGCCAGGGCTATCTGGCAAGACCAGAGAGAACAAACACGGTGCTCTGACCAGGGACCAGGGTTTTGGCTTCTACTCCTCTCAACATGTGCGCGCTCCTGGAGGAAATGAATTGCCTCAAGGTCTCCCTTTCCTAGTTGAGATGACCAATTCAACCTTGACTCGACTCTTCTCAACTCTGCTCTTGCTATTGTCTTTCTTGAAGGCTGCCGCACGCATGAGCCTGGAGCCAAAGGAGTGAGGCAATGCTGGGGTGAACACTGTTGGTCACATCTTCAATGTGTCACTTGCTGAACCTGGGACCCGCGTCAAGTTTTGAACGGCTGTTTGTCGGACACAGGGGCTGCAACAAAGCCTTTCACGCAAAAGTGGGCCCAGGTCCAGGGGCGTGATGGTCAGAAACTTGGGAGTGTTGAGCTTTTTGTAGAGATGTTTGATTACGTACAAGAACAGTTAATTACTGATCTGAGGCAGTCATTTCTCCGTATATGGTGTCCAACAGCCTCCAAATCATATAGATTCGCGCTTCATCAACATCATGGTCAGCACATTTTGGCTTCCATCCGCTGACCACATGTTTTTTCTAGACTCCTTCATCATTCCTGGGGTGCCATGGGCAAATGCTGCGCCCAGCAGGGACTTGTGTTGGACCGTGCCATGGCGTATTTAGCTCTCAGGCAGTCGCGCTTGTTTTCGTCTTAGCTCCAGGTTGGGCTTGTCCGTGGCTAGCGGCTAGAGCAGACCAAAGTCCATGGAGGAGTTTGAGCCAGACCCCTGCGTAGCAAGTGCAGTCGAGGATGATCGGACGCATTGACTGCGTGGAGAGGTGCAGGGAGTTTCCGCTGACCTTCGTGGAGGGGTACGAGGCACGCATTGTTTAGTGCCTCATCGGATAGCGTTGCGTGGCTTCTGCGACTGCCTTTGCGCAATAATTGAGCAAGGGCTTTGACTGGACGCTTGCCGGATCGCCATCCACGCCTCCACCCTCCCGCTCAGCAGTGCAGTGGTCAAGGTGGCCCTGACCAACGACATGAGCCCTGGCACAGGCATGCCTGCCACGCTGTAAGCGCGCAGTGGTGAAGCCGCATGCGGTCTGCCCCGTCAAGACCCAGCCAGGAATTTCGGAGAGCGCACGGCGGCGGCGACATCAGGAACGCTAAAAAGATGTTGCGTCCGACATTCTGCGCTTTGGTGCTGAGTCAGGCCAAGATTCACGCATTCGAGGGCTCAGTGACGACGAGGCTGAGATTCATGTCCTTGATCAAGGGGAGCCCATGCTCAGCAAGCTTTGATCTACGGCTTGTTAGCGGAAGGAGGAAGTTGTGGACAAGGAGGAGATGGAAGAAGATGAGGAGGCCTTGCCGAGTTCAGTTTTGAAGAGAAGTTTATAAGGAATTTGTTGGCCTGCATAGTGCTTGGAACGCGGAATCTTAACCTCGCAATAATGCCCCCCCCCCATTGGTTGGTCAATGTTTTGGGAGGGCTTATCCGCAACTAAGCTCCTCAGTTGTTGGCTGGCTTGGGGTATATCTGCTAGCTTTTAGTCGTGCTCAAGCACTGCAAGCACTGCAAGTTTGCTTACGCGTTGCAAGTCTCTAGTTTACAGCAGTTTTTCTGGCTTGCAGGCCGGCTGCACCAATTCCAGCTCCTAGTGTTCTGTAGATTTGTTTGTTGCTCTGTATTTGTGTGTTTTTTGGAGGAAATTGGTTATTGCACTGCAAGGTTCGAATCTTGTCATTGCAGGGGGGTGTACTATTGTGGTTGCCTCTTGGTTAGGTGCACAATTGATGCACGATTAGCGGTTTCCCCGCACCTCACTGTTTCTTAAGGTGGCCATGACCAACGATGTGAGCTTTGGCGCAGCATGCCCTGCCCCACTGTATGGGCACAGTCATGCAGCCGCGTGCAATCTGCCCCGTCATGACCCGGCCAGGAACTTCTGAGAGTGCACGGCGGCGGCAACGTCAGGAACGCTAAAGATGTTGCGTCCGACATTCTGCGCTTTGGGTGCTGAACCAGGCCAAGATTCTCGCATTCGAGGGGCTTAGCGACGACGAGGCTGAGATTCATGTCCTTGATCAAGGGGAGCCCATGCTCAGCAAGCTTTGATCTACGGCTCGTTAGCGGAAGGAGGAAGTTGTGGACAAGGAGGAGATGGAAGAAGAGGAGCAGTAATAAATATCTCCTACAATGGCCTGTTAGCTTGACAAATGTCCTTCGGATGCAGATGCTGCCTGCATTCACTGCTAACGACGTCGTAGATATGCGTGGGAGGGCCGGCCGGCCATGCCGGAGAGCGCAAAGCTTCAAGCCAGTGACGCTGGCAAAAACCGCCAGCAAACCGACTGCTGGTAAACCTTATAGCCAAAGTATAACCAGAACCTAATACCAATACCAAGTTTCCATGATCTTTTCCATTATCCTTATATAGCCCCAACATACGATAGTAGTTTCCATTTTCTGTTTCCATTACCCCTCTATAACCCCAATATGCGATAGTAGTTTCCATTTTCTTTTTTCCATTTCCCCTATACAAACCCAACATACGATAGTAGTTTCCATTTTCTTTTCCATTATCCTCATATAACCCCAATATACGATAGTAGTTTCCATTTTCTTTTTTCCATTACCCCTATATAAACCCAATATACGATAGTAGTTTCCATTTTCTTTCCAATATCCCTATATAACCCCAATATACTATGGTAGTTTCCTTTTTTCCATTATCTTTGTATAACCTCAATTTACTATAGTAGTTTCCATACTCATAAGTAAATGAAAAACTACTATGGTATATTGGGGTTAGATGTAGGGATAAGGGAAGTAGTCGTTGTAGTAGTAGTAGTAGTAGTAGTAGCAGCAGTAGCAGTGGCAGTAGCAGCAGTAGCAGCAGCGGCAGCAAAAACAACAAATTGCATCATGTCAGGCACCGTGCTACCCAAGGAACGGCAGCTTTTAGTTTCCAACGCGGTGCAAGACTTTCTCCAACCACCGAGGTAATCGTGACGATTTCAATTTAGGGCTCGTGTTATCTAAGCCGTGAGCCCATAGCCACAGTCTAAACTCGGCTGATTGTAGCTTGAGTTCGACGCTTTCCTTCACTCAGGTCAGGCATAACAGCGAGGGACCAAGAGGTTTGTAATCAAATGTTATAACATCTTATGTGGCCCCAGTTCCCCCAGGGCTTTTTTCTCCAAGGTTGGAAGGATTGGTACGGATGGGCCACTAGCTGGGGGTGGGAGGTTTCCTGCGGCACATTGTACGATGCAACAGAGACAACTCCTGAACTCCGAACCCTAAACCCCAAAGCCTCGGTTGGTATTGTTCAGGACTTTGAGCCCCAAACCCTGAGCCCCAAAACCAGGCCCTGCACTTGAAACCCCCAACTAAACCCTAAACCTTAAAACGCTAAGCTCTAGAAGTCCACGATCTTAAACCCCAACTTAAGCCCTAAAGACTAATGAGCAAACAAGAAAAGCGATCTTGCAGGGACGCTTGCGATTGCAGAGGCCGCGGCTTCAAAACCAGCTGCATCGTAGCCCCCAAGGGTCCTAATACCTCAATGAGGATTAGGTACCGAAAAAATGCTGATTACAGCCCTAGACCCTAAACCTTAAACCCCAAACCCTACAGTATTTGGTGCCTGAAGACCCAAAATTATGGCGCTTGGACACTTTCAGGGGCTCTTCCTGCTGCTTAAGGGGGAGGGCGGAGTGGACCCCTATTATGGTCCTTATGAGCTGTAGTCTATACTGTAACTCCTTAAAGGGGATTATATAGGGGTGTATTATGGGGATTAAGGGGGATGCTCGGATTTTAGACTATCTCTCATATAATTCCTGAAGAGTAGTACGTCTATACATATCCTGATGTAAGCCCCTGGAATCGAATCTTTGTACTTGTCCTCGCATAAATCTCCTACAAGAGTACCTAATTTTCCCAAATCTGGCAAAATTATAGTTCTATCCCCCCCCACCCCCCACCGCAAGGAGTCCCAGCAACATATTGGAGATCTTCGCTTGTACCGAGTGCTGGTTTTGGCACATTGGAGTCAGGATCTATCTAGGGTTAATCAGCTTTGGCTGTTTTGCGCACGTGCAACGTGAGTGAGTGAGTGAGTGAGTGAGTGAGTGAGTAAGTAAGCAAGTAAGTAAGTAAGTAGGCAAGTAAGCACCCATGCAGGCATGTATGATCGTTTGTTTGTTTGCTTGTATGTTTTTATGTGTGTATGCATGTACGGGTGTATGTTTGCACGGATTTGTTGAAGGTTTGGGCTAGGTTTTTGGTGTCTTATCTAATCCTTAAGGTGTGGAGTCCCGGTTTTTGGTTTGGGTTCAGGATTTCGAGTGTAAGGTTCGGTTCGAGGGGTTGGGTCGAGGGCTCAGGGTTTAGAATGAGTAATTAGGTTGAAAGTTTATTTGTCGTCGCGAGGCCATGAGAACCAACCGATCCCTTCAGAATCTTCTGCTCCGCACAAATCAGATCACAGACGCAGGCTGGGTCAGTCTTGTTTAAAGGTTTAGCGTTTAGGCTTTAGGGTTAAGGTTTGAACGTTCAGTGTTTAGTTGTCATGGGTTCCCCTACTAGCCTTCTATACTACTTAGCTTGGGTTCTCCGAGGATAGTCAGGGCCAATTAAGGGGGAATTTGGGTGAGTAATATATGACGTTCAGAAGATCCAAGGCGACTTCATATACGGCCGCCTCATATAATATGACTGGCCTCAGATATCGTTCAGGGAAGTCTTAGAGGCTTGGGGGGCCCTGCGTTATGGGTGAACCCATAAATTAGGGTGTTAGACTTCAGACTTTGCAGGTTTGAGGCTTGAGGCTCACGGGCCGGCTCTTGTAAAGATCCATCCCATGTAGAGCAGCGGAATGTAGCGTCGTATTTCGAACTTCGGAACTTCGTTCCGAAAGAAAGGGAGAACTACATCCGATAAGCGTACATCTACTGAATGTGGAGGGGTTCTCAGCACCAGCCCTCGATCATTTAGGCGAACCGTACAATCTTCGTAAACTCCCTACAAGTATTATCGGTGCGTATACATGTATTTCTTTTTGTCTCTTTCTCTCCCTCTCTGCCTCTGTGCGCCAAGATCATCATTATCCCCTGTCGGTCGCTATGAGTTGGTGTGGTTTAACCTAACCTCACCAACCCTAGATCGACACCCTACAACCCTAAACCCCTAAAGACCTAAACCACTAAACCCCCAAGCCCCCAACCCCTGAATCCTAAGCCCTAAATCCCTAAAACCCTAAACCCCCTGAAACTCCAAGCCCCCAAACCGTCAGAGGCGTTGGAGTGCTGGCGGACGTTTTGAAGCACCATCGGTCGCTGCTGCAGCTTGCTTTGGGCAACAACCACGTAAGCGCGCAACCTGGGCCAGAACTTTTGGTGGCGGGTTTCGGGCTTAGGGTTTAACCATGGGGTTCAGGTTTCTTAGGGTTTAGGGTTCAGGGTTTAGGGGGGTTTTACGGATTTAGGGCTTAGGATTTAGGGGTTGGGGGGTTTGAGGTTTAGGGCTTAGGGGGGTTGTATGGGCTTATTCTTGCAGCATTTCGGCGGATTATGGTTGTGTATCCATGTAACATTTCGCGGTTTGTAATACGTGTTTAGTGGAGCAGCGTTTCGGGGGGGTTGTAGGTGCTTTAGGGTTTAGGGTTTAGACTATGGTGCCTTTGTGCATCCCATAGACTCCGTCAAGACCTTACTGAGGGCAGCCGCGCTGCTCTGATAGTCCCAGTCCGTGTTGACACGCTTCTGTTGTAGGTCCGTTGAAAGCCCGGTAAACAAAGGCTTGTGAAAGTTTGCACCAGCACTCATGCTGCAACCTCAAGTGCTCATAAGATGTTTTGATTCCCAGCTTTTGCCCTTTGCAAGTCACCTGTCTGTCTCACGGCAAGGCATTTTTCAACTTGGAGGCTCAAAGGCTTTAGGGGCTGAGAGTTTAGGGCTTAGGGTTTAGGGCTTGCGGTTTAGGGCTTAGGGTTTGGGGCTTCGGGTTTAGGTCTCAGGGCCAAGGGTTTGGGCGTAGGGTGTAGAGTTTGAAGTCACTCCACCGCACTTTTGAATCCACCGAGGCCAGAAATCCACTTGCCCCTACCCCGCCGCCTTCTGCAGACTATCCATCCAGCAAGCCCTAAACCCTAAGCCCTTAAGCTGGGCAACTGATGGCGACGACCTGACCCAGCTTCTTCCCAAAATGGCGGTGGATGCAGGAAATTGTGTACAAACAGGGTTTCGGGTTAAGGGTTTAGGGTTTAAGGGTTTAGGGGTGTAGTAGGGTTTAGTAGTATCAAGCCTCAGCACACGCTCGAGCCTAAAACGTGAAATCAAAGGGTTCATGTAGCTATGTAGTATACACCGGGCCCCTCAAGTAGATATAGGGGAACCCTTGGGCCCTAAGGATATACAAGATACCTGCATGGACCCTGTTTGGACATTGAAAACCTTAAGCCTTAAATTCGAGACCCTCAACCCTCTATCCGGAACCCTAAACTCTAACGCGGGAACCTAACCCTGAACCGTAAACCCTAACCTTAAACCTTACCTCGGGGCTCATGCTTAAAAACTCAACAAAAATCCTGGTGATTCTGAGAGGGTCCTTGGGGAAGTTATTTAATTTCCTGTGCTGTTGAAGGGGTTTCGGGTTCGGGCTTCAAAAACATTAAGGTACGTAACCTTCCTTTTGAGGTCCCAAAAACATCCAAAAACCCTTAGACTTTAGGTGGACCCCCCACCCAATAATAGTGGCTATAAGGGATAATAAGGATTATATTAGGGTCCTCCTATATTCCTATTCTACCACTATTACAGGGTGGGGGGTCCTCCTAACCTAGACCCATATTTCTCGGCTCAGGGATGCGAACCCAAGAGTACAAATCCTGAGGGTAAAAAAGGACAACTCCCGGACCAGCAGTTCAGGGTTTAGGGTTTAGGGTTTAGGCTTCCCCTTTCTGATTGCAGCACCCGGCGTATGAGTGATTTTAAGAAGGGCTCATAGCACAACCCAGCCTCTCAGGTCTGAATCATTGTTGGAGAGTACCTTCATCATGTGTTATATCAAAACTTCAACAGTTATGTGAAGCTGTATTTCTTCATTACTTCTGTACGGAAATTTAAGGTGGGTAGTTTCCCAATAGAAGCCTCACATGGCCCTTGTACATTCTTTTAGTCTTCCCGTAGCCTTGCATAAGATTTACAAACGGCACCCACCTGGTAACTCCCCACATCGAGCTTCCCTTCTGTAAAGGGACTCTACTGGGAACCCCAAATAACCCCAAGAATATAGTAGGTATATAATAGGAATATACCTACCAGGGTCCTTATATTCCATTGTATTCCTGCTATATTCTTGGGGCTCCCTATTTGGGGTTCCCAGTAGAGTCCCTTTATTCTGCGACCGCTCAGGCAAGGAGCCCTTTGTCTTTCAACCGCACTGAGGACTCTTGGAACGCTAAGCGGTTTAGGGTTTATGGTTTAGGGCCTCAAAGAATCTGGAAGCCTAAATCCCAAGTAGTTACCAACATCATGATCCTAAATAAGTATAGTATATGGTACCTCCAATAGGCCTCGAAAAGCTGATGGTGATAACCTGGGCCCCTGCATGAGCCACAACACGTGTTTCTGAACATTGTGATCCTTTGTTGTATGTGATTTCGATAAGGATCTTGCTAAAATGCATGATAGAAAGGGGACTAAGCTTCAGAATTGCTGTTTGATGGACATCTTGCACCACCAACTGTACTGCATGTCATTCGCCTTAGGCTTTGAAGCAGTACAGACTTCGAAAGTTGTGCAAATCTTTGGGTGCATGTTTCTTTGTGTTCTTGGCCTCTGGACTGCGGCTTCTGCTTTTTTCCGTCGGCCAGGCTGCTATATTTTGGATGAGTGAAACATATGTTACCTCGTGAGGGGGCCCTAACCCTAAATCAGCCAGAATCTAAACTCCTTCAAAGGGGGTTATGAAAGGGATTATATCAAGGACTGGTATAGGCGATATGAAGGGCGATACTAGGAGATTAGAAGATGCCTTAAATTTAGAAAATCGTCTATGGCCTCAAACTGTACATCTATCCTTCCCCTCACAACTCCAAAGCCCTAGACTCACCTGGGGGGTAGTAGGGAATAAGGGGATATACTATATAGGAATCATGTTGGGGCTATGTATTCCTTATTCCCTACTAAGCATCGGTAAGTAAATTTCCACCAGTCTAGTGAAAGTCTTACAAGTCCAGTGGCGCCCTGCTGTATGAATTCTTATCTTCAGTACGTACGCATGGTTTAGGGTCTACGGGTTTCGGGTTTATACGGATAGGCGATTTAGCCCCAAAAAACAACACTCCTTGCACTTCTTCTGCTATACGTGGAGGGTCATGGGTTGTAGTAGGTAGGTCAATAAGGGGGGATAATTGGGATTACTATATGGCTTATAGGGCTTAGCAACCTACTTACTAAGTCCCCATAACCCTCCAAGTAGACTATAGAAGTACAACAGTACAACATACGGCAACCCCAACATCTCCCGCTACTCCCGAGGACTCACAACGCCAAAGCCAAACGACCCCAACAGTTGCTGCAAACCTACATGCCGCCGCAATGCAGAAACTGGCGAAACGCAGTAGGCCTCATACCCCTCATACCTTCCAAGGCCACAAGGGCCACGGCCTGCGTCCCTAAACTCTTAAACCCTAAAGCCTAAATCCTAGAATCCTTACCTTTACAGGAAGAACCGTGTAATCCAGACCCTCACCCTGGAGCTCAACACGATTCGAGATCAAGGTGCTCTGGCTTTCATGTATTAGCAGATACTTAGCCGGGTGGGTCCTTATAGTAGCCTAAATAGTCCGTTTATAACTTATAACCCCCAATAAACAAAGAGTGATCCTTCCCCTCTCAGAACCCCTCTCAGAATTCTTGCTGCTGGCCAGTTGGGAATGAAGGAATGCAAAAGCAGATGGCAACAGCTGTGCAATTGGGGTTTGTGTTTGGACTAGTATAGGGCCACTTGCACTCTATCTCTACTCACCACCGCCCGCAGCAATGCATGTGCATTCCCTGTATACTCGGAATCCTGCCGAGAATGGATCCTTAGCTTGAATGGCACGTCAAGCGCAAGCCCGATCAACAGTTTATCAACCTCCCTCTGGCACATACCTCCATTACGAAGGGGGAACCCCGAAAACATGACGTTCACGCCAGGGTATGTGAATGCTTCTTAGGTGGCCGTCTTCCTCTGGGACAGGCCTCTAGAACAAGCCAGCTCCACAAATGCGGAGTGGTTAACCTGACGGTGCCCGAAAGCGGGACCATGTTTTTGACAACCCCCCCATGCTGTATGTCACAAAAGTCCTAAGTTCAGTGGGATGTCCGAAACACTACTTTGCCATCCAGGTTTCGCATCATCAAGTTTCTGTTATCCGGACTCCACAGCATGCTTGCTATGGAGTACAGATGGAAAGCCACATGGAAACGACGACAATGGAACATTGCATGGGAACTGGGACTATATCGTTATTTCTATGCATAGAGTCGGAATATGTAAAACTTTTGGGGGAGTATGTGTTTCCTTTCATGACTACACGAACGAACCGTTTTTCTTCTTAGGAGAATGCAGTTTAAGAAGAGGGGAATGGCTACTGTGAGGCTGGCATTGCCAACCCCCACAACTAGCACCGTATTCTGATAGTTACAGATGCTAGTCCCTAAACCCTAACCCCTAAAGCCCTAAGCCCTCAAATCCCAAATACATCCAATGGGGTTCCCATACTCCTCTCATTAGTGACTGCAGGCATGTGCAGAGATCCCATCCCTGGCCCTGTCTGAGAAACTTCAGCCGGATAGTTCCCCTTGAAACCGTAGACGTGCTATAGTCTAAACTCCTTAAAGGTGGGTTATATAGGGGATTTTATAGGCAACTACTATAAGGGTTATTAAAAGTATACTAGGAGTTTAGATAGGTTGTATATAGCTCCTATATATTCTACCTAGCCTTACCATATATGTAAGCCTCTTAGAAACCCTTGTCTAAGGGAACCCAGCTGGTAACTTGCCACTTGAGAATTCCGCCTTTTCCGAGTTCCCATAAACTGGGTTGCTGTTAGGGAACTTAAGTGAAGTTACCAGTAGGATTTGCAAATTCCGCCGTGGAAGGTCTCCGCTTTTGGACGTTTGGTGTTTTGGGGGGTGGCGGGGGGGGGTAGGGGATAAGAACGTACACTCCCCCAAACTAACATGGAAACCCATATAGTCCCCTTGAAAGGAACTGTAGTCTTTATAGGGCGCTTTTTGGGTTTCCATGTTAGTTTCCGGGAGTGTACAATCTTTGGTCATCCACAGCAATGGCAAGCTTGCTGTAAGAGCTCCGTAGATGCATGTGGCTTTGGGGATGGACGCTGCGCTCCAATTTTTTTAAAGACAACCCTAAACCCTAAAACCTAAACCCTTTATGAATATCTTTTAAATAAAAATTTTCTATTTTTTGAAGGACAACCCTAAACCCCAAAACCTAAACCCTTTTGAATATTTTTTCAATTTCTGTAGTCGAACGTGCATGATCAATCTCGTGTTTATTCGCTGTGATCTGAGCGCTATTTCTAAAAGGTTTGGTCGCTGCCCAAATCGGGTTTGAACCTAGTTTCCATTTTAGCTTCCAGTATTTCTACCTTTGTTTACCCGCTTTTGGCAGCAAAAAAACATCCGATATCGTGGTAACACGACAGGGAAGTGGACGAAATGGATCATAGGCGTTGCTCATCAACCAGAATACTGTGTGAAACAAATTGACGCTTTTGCGTGCCTACAAAATGTTGATGTGCAAAAAAAAGTGTGCGCTTTGACACTTGGCTTTAAAAAGTGTAACCTCTCTACTGCCACGTTTGCGATATTTGCCTATTATGACGGACCACGATTAGACGTTTTGCTATATTCCCTTCCTGAGCCCTAAACCCTAAACCCTAAACCTCTACTGTACTCATAATAAGTAAGTAGGTTCACAACACTTTCGTAGCCCCAGGCATCCACAAAGCAACTCTAAGCCCAATCCCACATCCTACACCTCGACCCCTAGACACTTATTAGGATCCTCTCCCTGGGGATCCAAGTATACAAGTATTACCTGGGTTTAGGGGGTTAGGGTTTAGGGCTTAGGATTAGGATTTAGGGTTTAGGATGTAGGGATCCAAGTATACAAGTATTACGTACATTGGGCCCTAAAGTCTGTAAATGTTACCTACATTTGGCTATTTGGATCCCTAGGGTTTTGGGAAACCCTCACACTGCAGACGCACAAAGTAGGGGCTTAGCTAAGGCGCGGCAGAGCTAGCGTCAGCGCTGACGCAGAACCGGTCGTTGCGACTTGGCATGATCTTCACCCTATGCAGAGGAACCAGAGAAGAACACACACCTAACCTTTTTCAGAGGGTGTCCATACTTTCTAGGGATTGGTTATAAAGAGGGTTTAAATGGGATATCCTTATCCATGTGTTTGCTAGGTACATTTGTTTTTGCTTGTACTGTGAGTGGAGGCAAGCTTGCACTGCCTGATATAGCCTATTCCCTCTAGGAAGTGCAGTGCTATAGGGTTCCCTCGGAGTGCAAGATTCCCGCAATCCAGCCTAGGTGGCGGAGCGTGCAAGGTAACACGAGGCTGTCATCTAAACCCTAAAGCGTGTCCCTCATAGCCAGTCTTATGGATGACACTGGTGTTACACAATGTACCCCTCTAGTGCGATCCTTGGGTTATGCTGAGGGAGGGTGGTGCGGTTTCTGGTGTGGTGCCGCAAATTTGATGGTAATTGATCATTCGGGAGTATCTTTAGCAAAGGGTGTATAACAGCAGTAAGAGTGGAAACCGGGCATCAAAACAGTCAAGCGATTTTACCCGTGGCGAAGCTAGTTTCGTTTCTCCGCCTTGGACCAGGGGTTTCGCATAACATGCAGAGGGACCATAGTGTTGTTCTTTTCAAAGAATCCAGGGCTGTGGCCGACATGAGCGTTTATGCTATGTCCACCCCATAGGCTGCCAAAAATTGGTTTTGATTTTGGCTCCCCTTCCAATGCAGCCCGTAATATGTAGAGTACCAAGACGGGACCCTAAACCCTAAACACTTGGGTACCAAAATGGATCTTACTTTTGACAGCCCCCTGCATGGAGCTGGGGCAGCGCATGTTGTTTGCTGATCTTTCTTCTGAACCCAAGCTTAGCTGCGAGACTTATATAAGCTGGGGGGTGTATCCTGGGCATGCAGATACTATTTGAAGACTTTACGGGCCAAAATAGGTACCATTTAAAGACTTTGGGGCTGAATGTAGGTAGTTTTGATATATTTAGATGCCCAGGGTCAGGCTTTAGGGGAGTCCCCACTACCTTAGTCTTTCGGGGCATGACTTCAGACCTACTGATGCTGACTTGCGAATGCGGGTGATGCTTGCAAAAGTCCCTAGAGGCCGTTCCTCAATTCCACTTCTAAGCACGCATATTTGTTGTTGTCTTTGTCCATGCGCTGGGCATCCAAGTCGCCCACGTTTGATCTTACTTGTAAACTGTAGTGCTATAGACTCGTGGGTACTGCCTATGAACTCTGCAGCCCAAAGTAGCTAAGCCGTAGACCCTAGTCACTTAGATTCTGAGGTATATGTGGTAGCATCTCTACATATGGGGACCCCAAAACAGACCCCCCCAAATATCAATATCCTTTTCATAGACCTAAACCCCTAAACCTTAAACC
>CAJNIZ010022090.1:62074-84622 GCA_905231905.1 Symbiodinium pilosum
CGCCCCAAACCTTAAATCCTAAACGCTAAACCCTAAATCCTAAACCCTAAACCCCAAACCCTAAACCCTAAACCCTAAACCCTAAACCCTAAATCCTAAGCCCTAAATCCTAAACCCTAAACCCCAGATCGTAAATCCTAAACCCGCAAGGCTGGCTTGGGCACTCCGGCCCTGTCAGTTGGTGGGGTCCTTGTGCTTAGCTCCTTCCTTGGGACGGAGCCTAGGACATGCATTACGGGTTTAGGATTTAGGGTGTAGGATTCAGGGTTTAGGCTTTGGGGTTTGGGGTTTAGGATTCAGGGTTTAGGGTTTAGGGTTGCTGTTAAGGTTTAGGGTTTAGGGTTTAGGGTTTAGGGTTCGTGCAGTGTAGGCACCTAATCTGGGACGCTGCTCAGGAACGTAAGCTAAGTTACCAGAACATGGATAGATAGTCACACGGTTCAGGCGTTTGGAGGTTTTGAGGGGTTTTCAGAGTTTTGAGCTTAGCATTTAGGGTGCAACATCGAATGGTCGAAGGAGATGTCAGGACCGAGTTGAGTTGTACATGTTAAGCTCTTAACCCTAAACCCAAAGCTCAAATTCTTCATCCTGCGATATGCTGGTGCCCACGCTGGACTTGACAGCTATATGCATGACCGAGATCCGGTAACGATTGCCAGTGATGTTTTCATTATTCCGTAAGTGATGTTTTCAGTGTTCTGTGCTCATCTACACAACTACTAGTACTAGTCAAGCATGTCCGCTTTCTCCTCCACTTCCTCCATTCTTTAAACTCGAAGCCGCAAACCCCAAACCTTAGTGCCCGGGCCGAAATCCTTGAACCCAAAGCCCCAAACCCTATTCCCTAAGAGCTAAACCCTAAACCCTGATTCCTAAGCCCTAAACCCTAAACCCTAAACCAAGCCCTGAATCCCTAAGCCCTGAACCCAGGAGCTGCCGCCCGAACTTCCCAACCCACTGCCTGCAATTCACTTCTTCCATGGGCAGGCAAGGCTTGGTTTCTCTCGACTCTTGTTTAATCTTATGAAGATTCGTTACATCTTTGAGGTTTCCAAGTTTGGTTGATCGGAATTTAGGGTTCAGGGTTTAGGGTGATAGCTAACATCGCAATTGGCAAGATGTACAAGTCTATTGCAACTATTGCAATTCCCGCAGTGTTGGCCACTGCTCGTAGGAAATGAAGTTACGGAATAACGACCTTGTAATGAGCATAATCACCTATTCTTTCATTACATTCTAAGAGGCAAGTCCGTGCTGCAAGCAAAAGATGAGTATCCACCATCAATACAGCAAAACCGTCCTGCGACACAAGATCCAAACATGTCCTAGGGAAGGTATACCGGGTGGTATATGATATCTACCATCCACAGTAGGGTTTGGTCTCATCCTCATTCTGAGACTCTGAGAACTCCACAAGGAAGGGGTGGTGTGACAAGATTTTGCGCACGCAATCCTTGCAAACCTTGAAGCTTAAGCCTCAATTTGGTCATGTTGTTGATGCTAAATGTTGATGCTAAAAAGTTTGGATTTCTCCAAGCATCTTACAGCTTCAGAGTGATGGTATCTAGTAAGTAAGCCAAAAGCATGCTAGATTTTTGGATCACCAGTATACCCACACGCAGAATCCAAATCCGTAGAGCTCTATAGTCCCCCTTAAGTAGATAGAGCGTGGGGTATATGGGGATCTTTTTATAATATACCCAAAGCCATATTCTATCTACTCACGGGGGACTCTAGGCCCCTAGCCGCAGGCGGATCAAGTTGTGCCTCTTACGTGGGGCCAACGCAGCCTCAACGAGTTGAAGGCTGGGATAGGGCTACCTAGGTTGTGCCTTGGATACTGCCCCTACCCATATACAGCTGGCTATATGTAAGTATATACATATATAATAGCAAACAATGGCATATAATGTGACAGCATATAGCAGACGGAACTTTAACTATATAGAGCCTTGAATATGACCCCGATTACACGGGTGAAGTCCTACTTTTGGGGTTCAAGGGTTTAAGGCTTAGTTTTGCTCAGGGTTTAGGGTTAGGGTCTGTAAGCCCCAAGAAACTTGCGTAATCTCAAGTTGTAATTAGTTTATACCTGGCCGTTCTTTTTTTTAGCTACGGCTTTTACAGATTACACAGGCGTACGGAGGGTATTCAAGTCTTCCAAGTGTACCGCAGGGACCCCAGTGTCCAGAAAAACTAAGCCCTCAACCCTTTGGGTTTAGGGCTTTGGGGTTTAGGGTTTAGGGTTTCTACACCCCTAAACCTTTAGCGGCCACAAGTTTGAGGACCGCAGTGAGAGAGTTGCAAGTGGGGGTGTGGGCAGGACAAGAAACCATCCATGAGCCTGCATGGGTTTAGGGTTTAGGGATGTTTAGGGCTTAGGGATTAGTGAAGGGTTGGGTAGGCATCAGACAAGGATGTAGTTTTTTTTGGGCAGTATATACGAGTAGGCACTATGTAGGATATACGTAGCTGCCCTGAAGCAGAAACACATCAGAGCCGTAAACCCTAAACCCTAGGCCAATGACATCACCGCAAGCTTCAAGTCCTATCCGGGTATGGCGCACTCTGCCTGTGCGGAGGAGTTGCTTGGCCAGCAACCTCGAGTGGCAAGGGAATATATTGGGGTTGTATAGGGATAACGGAAAAAGGGAAGCTACTATATAGTATATTGCGGTTATTTAGGGATACTGGAGAAGAAATGGAAGCTACTATCTAGGGTTTAGGGTTTATGTAGGGGTTCTATAGGGATGAAGGAAAAGGACATGGAAACTACGATTTAGGGTTTAGGACTTATGTAGGGGTTATAATAGGGATAATGGAAGAGAAAATGGAAGCTACTACAGTATAATAGGGTATATATTGGGTTTACAGGAAGTTGGTAGCTTCAAACTTGGACACCCGCAACAGTCCTTCAACGATGACAGTTCTTCCATACGGACCTGCCGGGAACTCTAGCAACCCTTGCTTCTGTTGTTCAGGCCGCTGTTTCGAGACAAGATTTCTACCCCACGGTTCCTGAAGGACTTACAGTATGGCGGACACCAGGAAAGCAACACACAGGGTTGAGGTTGCTGGCCCTTCTGGGTAAGAGTCGGGACTGAAATGAACCATCAAATGGAGAATGACATGGAAGCTGGGATCATGGGGGCATGCAAGGGCACTTACGGGACTCAGCCTTCTGGCTTTGCTGAGCATAGCGTGAGACGTGCCCTTGGAAGGTATTTCTCAAAGTTCAGGGCCCCGGCGTGGTACGGAAAGGATGCATTTAGTGGTAAGCAGCTGTTGCACACGATCGTTGCTCTCTGCGAAGTTGTTTTTTCTTGCATTTCGGGTAGGTCAGTTTTCCCGGATACCTACAGGTTGTGGATCAACAGCGCGCAGGTAGAAGAAAGAAAGTACAATGCATGTTGGATTCCCTCAATCAGTTGGACATACTTTAGCCTGGAAAGTGCGTGCGCAAAAGACCCGTGTGTAGAGAAAGCAAACATATTACCATCCATGCGTAGACTGTGAAACAGATCGGGTTCTGCCAGTCATGGGCGGGTATTTGTGGACTCAGCCTCCAGCTGATTCAGAGCCGAAGCATGTACAAGATGATTGCAACACACCAGCCGAGATTCTCACATCCATACTGCGCATTGAGAAGCAGTGCTGTCCACCATCGTCGGCTGCCTTGGCATCAGATCCCCTGAAGTGGCCAAACGAACACACAACAGAACCGGAAGGTACCACTGGTGCAGATGATGCTCTATCAATCAAGGTTCTGCTGGACGAGCCAGACATCAGGTTCTGTGTTTGCCAGGATATGGAATCGCCTGTGATCATCGCTTGCTTGTGGGCACGGGTCAAACGAGCTGGCATTGAGGATGTGATGGCCTCGCTATGCCAAGAGCGTGCTCAATGGGACACTGGTGGCAAGAACCTCCTACTGCAGAAGGCACAGGCAGAGGATGAACTGGCAGCAGAGGTTTATCACAGTATCATCAAGTGCCCCCGGCCATTCTGGGACCGCGAGGTTCTGAAACGCCAATGGAAGCTGCCACTGGAGTCTTCGCAAGGGAGTGGTTGTGACAGTGGCTGTGCACTTGTCTCCAAGTCCATGGAAGATGCATCAGTTCAGGAAAGCCCAGGCCATGTTCGCGCCTTTGTGCATAAAGCTGGATTTCTGCTGAGACCCTCACCTTACGACTGCATGCCAGAGATTGCAAATGGCGAGCCAGCCCTCGCCACAGAGTTGACCAGCTGCAGTCAGATTGACATGGGCGGCTTAATTCCTGCTTGGGCCACGAGCTACCTTGCCTCCACGGTGGCGGGGAAAGCTCGTAGTTGGGTTTCTGAGCTTCAGCAGCATTGCGATGTCCGGAAGGGTGAGGAGCCGGTTCCAACCCTTGCTGAGATTTCAAGCCAGTTGTCACCAGACTGGGCAGAGAGATGGGACAAGACAGAGGAGCCTGACAGTGGGGAGGAAACTGGAGAGGCGAGCTCCTTTATCAGTGTGAAGTCGCTCAGATCGTTATCTTGGTCGCCATTCTAAGTTGTCGATCGAAAAGACAGCAGCAGTCGCCGCTGTTAATGGTTACGTACCTTGCTGGTGGAGATGCAAGAAACCAAAGAAGCAGCTCGCACGGCCCGTATAAAGCCAGTAAAGTCCTGCAGGTGCAAAGCACCCCTGCATTTGAAGGCATCTGGTGATTTCCGCGAACTGGGCCCTTTTTCTGGGAGCCTTATTACGTGCAGTATAGTATTTTGGTGTACAGAGCGGGGGCCACATTTTGGAGCACCCATCTAATATACTCAATGCATGTCCTCCTCTGCTACAAACGTTAGGGTCTGAATTCGGGGGTCTTCGGTACCAATACGGAGGCCGAAGTCTTTCATGCATCTGAGCCATAATCTAAACTCCTTACAGGGGGCTACATCCGGGATTATACAGGGTTTAGGGTCTAGGGTCTGAACTCCTTAAAGGGAGGTATATAGGGGTTGTATATGGCAGGCTACGATAGGGGTAACCAAGAGGGATACGTGGAGTTTAGACTATAGCGCGTCTGATATTCTCCGGAGCGTCGAAGAAAGATTGCGGTACTGGCTCTGAAGGGGCTGTCGTTGTCCCGCTGCTTGCTTTGACCGAAGACTACTACTTCAGAGAGAATGAGGGAACATAATCCCTGTATAACCCGTATGTAATATATTGCCGTATCCCCTGCTAAGAACCAGTAAGCGCTGATTCAGAGCAGCTTGTAGGAAACGGAGAGCTGTCAATACTCCTTGGCATCTACATGCGACGCTTGAAGAACGCGGCTGGATGTATACAGACATGAAGAGAGGTACCTGGGAACAAGTGGCCTCAAAAACCAGTTGCTAATGTGGAAGCTTGAAGCAAAAGCTCGCAACCGTCTTGCTTGTGGATGCATAACATGAGAAGCAGATTGTATTTCTGCATCCCTGTCAACTGAAGGCTTCAAGATATTGCAGCCGCGCTCGCTGACATACTCACTGACCGGTAGCCGGTGGTTCTGCCACATGGTGTTCTGAGAGTAGCAAACCAGGGAGAAAAAGGCAGCACGGTTGGCCTGAGCTACACAGAGCGCGTTATTTTTTTTGACGATGGTATAGGCGTTTATTGGCAGTGACTTGAAGATCTGAGAGCAGAATTTGGGTTGGAAAACAACAGACGACAAGTAGGATTCCGAGGCCAAAACGTGGAACGTGGATAGGCTACTTTGTGCAGATATTCCAAAGTGCTTCCCATCAATCCCTTTTATGCGCGTTTCCGAGCATAGGTATACCCCTTACGTACCCTACAAGCGACACAGTCCTGACGTCAAGGACTCCCCAAAAAGCACCGCCCGTTCTCTGGAAAACTACGCTACTATACATGATCCTCGCGTGTTCCCTTGCAAGATCCTTACGTAAGGGAGGTGTTTGAGGGAAGACTTATTTAGGGAGAGCAGCCTCGTTAGAGAAGTAGGGGGGATTGGGGAATATTTGAGGATTACTGTGATACCTACATTCTTTGAACCCCAGCCCCCTTAACAGCCTTTCTTAGTCTTAAACCATAATGTAGCCCCTAAACCCTAAACCCCCACTTTTTTGTCCCCGGAGTTTTGGGACGGAGGTGCTAGCCATGCTGGAAGCCATTGACTGCAATCGATTGGTAAGTGCCCAGCCTCGGGCCTCGGATGTTGAGGGATTATAGGGGCTATACAGGGGTTATATACGGATTATAGGGTACATATACATATATATGTATATTGGGGTCATATTGGGATAATGGAAAATCAAATTGTACTTGGAGGGTCAGGGGGACGTAGTAATTGTGTTAATAAGGGGGATAAGTAGGGTTACTATATGGGCTATAGGGGTTATTAATCTACTTACTTAGTCCCCCTGACCCTCCAAGTAGAGACTCTTTAGTTCTGAAAATTTAGGCATGTGACTTAAGGGTTCAGGGATTTCCTTTTTTAGGGTATCGGGATTTTGGATTAGGGTCTTGGGTCTAGGGATTAGTTGGACTTAGGGTTCCCAGGGTTAATTGCAAGGCCCCTCAGGCGGGGGTGGCTCAAGTGGGGGGTTGCTTCAACCCCTAAACGCACAATCATATTGATGTTGGATTTTGTGGCTTTCGTGCATTTCTGAAGATAGGGCGACGGACCCATTGTTGGCAGACCTACGTTGGGGGTTTAGGGGTTTAGGGTTTAGGGGTTTAGGGTTTAGGGGTTTAGGGTTTAGGGTTTAGGGTTTAGGGGTTTAGGGGTGGCCATGTTCCTTTTTGCAAGCAAACCCTTGCCTGCACCTGCCTCAAGGTCGCTAACACAGCTGTTCCGATGGGAGGCCGTTCGACCAACAGGCGCATCTGCAAAACATCTTCATTGCTAGGAGGATTAGTAGACACTCCCTCTGTGAGCTATATCCTAAATTCCTTAAAGGGTGTATATAAGGGGAGTATATAGGGGACTATTATAGGGGCGATTAAAGGGGATACTAGGAGTCCAGACTAGACTATAGCTGATGTGAAACACACCCTGAATATTAGCGGTTCCTAAAAGTAGTTTGGAACTAGTCCAAATATCGAGACATTTTATATGAGGGGTGGCGAGGTGTTTAGAATGAGGGTGTAGAGATTACGCGGGTCATGTCTCTTTTTGGACAAAAGAAGTGGCCTGCGGCTCCTGCATAATTCCTACGCTGCATGATCCCAGAATTCCCAAGCCCCCTACAATCCCCCTTGAGTACATGGAACATGGGGTATACGGGGGTATTATTAGATTTCTGGGCATTTCCATATTCTATCTAATTAAGGGGACCATATATCCTAAAGTCCTGAGCCTTTGGCGGAGGGAGAGAAAGACTTTGAACAAATCTGAATCCAAAATCCTGAGCCTAAAGTCCTGAGCCATTAGCGGAGGGAGAGAAAGACCTTGAACAAATCTCGACTAACCCTCGCTCTTGGTTAGAACCACACCCAAAATCATGAGAAATTAGCGAAGTCCAGTTCTACAGACTAAGAATGAGTTTTAAAAACGGAAAAGCCGGCTCTTCGTATTTCAGACTGCACCTTAAGCTACTTTAAGATTAAACTTGATTTTTCAGGCTGGAAAGTATTTGCTTGAATTCTAGGGGGTCTTCGGCCAAAACTGCCCCTGCATCTAAAGTAAGGATCTTATGACTTGGATGTCCCCCACCCCGCGTAACAGTAGGATAATACACATGATCCTTGTATGAAGCCGGTATTTTACACATCATAGACTGTTACGGAACCCTAAACCTTATTCCTTTTGAACCCTAAACCCTACAAACCCTATAAACCCAACAAAACCTATTATAAGCCTTATCAACCCGATAAACCTTATCAGCCCTAAACAGCAATGATGAGGCTTTGATAGGCTTCTCATCTCGAGGGCTTGGGTTGCTGCGCAATCCTCTCTCCCCTGATATTGAACCCGCCCCCCTCAATATTCAATTTTTCCATTGCAGTTTAGGGTTTAGGGTTTGTCAATGTTCCGCGCACACCACCACATGGGACGTGTATCGTGGTGTGCGCCTACGTTAAGTGCTCTGTCCGGCACGCCCACCCACTGTCCACCTTGACGGGTTTAGGGTTTCTTTCAAAACTGTTTCGGGTTCTTCACAGCCCACTTTTATTTGTATCATCAATCTTTCTGGATCGACCCCAACCAAACAAACAAAATTGCGGCTCAACGTTGTGACCCTGCACGAACGCATACTAGGTGCATGGGTTTGTCCTGGATGGGCTGCGCCATGTGGGAGAAAAAAACCGTAGTCCACGAGTCCAGGCATTGCTTGCGTTCCTCATGGCCGTCTCAATCAAATTTAAAAGAAGAGCTATGCCTGCGTTCTGGTGGGCATCCCGGTCACATGTAAAAGCCTCCTAAGCCCTAAAGGCTCCTATCCATAAATCCAACACCCCAAAACTTGAACCTAAATCCAACCCCAATGGTCTGGGAGAGGTTCCAAAACAAGAAACGCGTTGGGAGAGGCTCCAAACGGAGAGACGGTCTGCGAAAGGCTCCAAAAACGCTTAGAATCAGTGTGGGAAATGGTCAGAAATGGTCTTGCTTCAAAAACGTTCAGAAACGATCTGGGAAAGGCTCCAAAACGTTCAGAAACTGTATCGGAAACAGTCAGAAACGGTCTTTGGCTCCAAAACACTCGGAGATGGTCTAGGAGAGGCTCGAACGCAAAAAGGGTCCCAAACACTCACAAACGGTCCCGGAAACGCTTTCAGAAACGGTCTGGGAGAAACTCGAAAACACCAGAAACGGTCCGGGAGGCTCCGAAACTCCAAAACGCAGAGACCATGGCAAACGCTTGCAAAACGCGTTGGACGTTCGAAAACGCCCAGAAACGGTCCGGGCTCCAGAATGTTCACTTTGGGAGAGGCTCAAACGATGATGGTCTGGGAGAGGCTCGGACGCAGAAACGGTCCGGGAAACCTTCGAAACGCCCAGAAACGGAGAGGCTTGAAAACGCCAGAAACGATCGGGAGGGCTTCAGTGCCCCTCAAAGGCTTTTGGGAGTGTTTGAGGCCCTGGGAGTGTCTGGGCAAGCCCCTTGGCCCCTTCAAGGCTGAGAGGCCCTGAAGCTTGCGGGCTTCTAGGAGGGCCCTTCCTAAACCCAACAATTCAGAATTGAGAGTCTTGAAACTGGAGGGTTTAGGGTATTAATTCTCGTTAGGGTCAGTTTGTCGCTGGCACATGGGCAACCTTTCCATGCGTGGGCCACGCTCACCGCGCGCTCCGGCCCGTCGCCCTCACAAGGCTCTCGCCTGCTCGCTCAGGCTCGCCGCAGGATGGCGCCACACGGTATCGCTCGCTGCTGGCAAGGGCAGCGCCCGCGGCTCGCTCTAGTTTGAGGGTTTGGGGTTTAGTAAGGAATATGTATTTGTGGAAAATTATAATGTATTGGGGGGTGAGCTTACATGTTAAGTATAGAGAGTGGGATGAATTTCCAATGCCCAAGATCAATCCTTCCAAAGCTCCTGCGAAAGACTTGCATAATCCGTAAACCACAAGCATGCTCAGCACCCTCCACCCAGTAGTGGGGATAATGGTGAACACCCTATGATGGTGCATATTTTCGGGTCGTCAGGTAAATTTGATTATTGTACCAAAGTTACAGAGTTAGGGGGGCCCACTTTAAACTTACACAAAGCGTTTCTTTTCTGCAAGATGCTTGCCTTGAGACAGGGTCGCTCCTCGGGAGAGATCAGGACGGTTGGTGTGGGGCTGGGGTTCAGAGGTACATAGGGGTCCATAAGTTTTATAAACAGTGCATGTAGGCGTATATAGGTGTATGTAGGGGTACTTAGGTATGTATAGGGATATCTAGGGGTATTGTATACAAATGTATAGGCCGTAGTTTCAAAAGCTTTGGTTCACTCCAAAGGCGTCGGGGTTTCTGTTGTGGGAATCTTCCAAGAGGCTGTTTAAAGTAAGGCTTTGTCAACTACAGGTCTTGAGTTGGACGTACTTAAGGGCACTATAGCTGGGAGGACGGCTTCACCACCGGCTTTCGAGAACCTCGGCCAAAGGACCGGCTCAGCTTTTGGAAGTGTGTGTCGTTTTTTGTGGTTGTGTAGGCTAATTACGCGCGCAAATTGGGGTCACCACTACATGCTACCTAGCTGAAGAACATCTCATGTTGCTTCAAGCCCAAATGAAACAAGTCTCTTTGCGACGCGGGTATCTTGCTTTAAACTTTACACCCGAACATGTCAATCAATATTCGAATCAAGGATAGCTCCTATCTCCAGAGTTCCCCCTGCTACCTGTACTATAGTAGTTCGCATTCTCTTTTCCAATTGCCCTACATAACCCCGGTATAACCCCTATATAATCCTAAAAACCAAGCCATCGTGGCCAGAGCCTTGAAGAGTCTAAGTTGAGCCCCTGGTTCATGGGTTCGCCGACCACCGCGCAAGAAGCCCAATGGCTGGACGCGACACAAGAAGCCCAAGGGAAGATACAAGCTACATTTTAGGCTCCTTTAAGGGGGTCAATACAGGGAATGACATCAGGCACGACTACAGGGAATATTAAGGGCGATACCAAGAGTTTAGACTAATTATGGCTCATATGTTCCTTTAGCAGGGACGCGGTTTGGGGTTTGGGATTGGACCGACCTGTCGGGGAGAAGTTGGGAGTGGCGGGATGGATGCAAGGAGTCTTCCCTATCTAATCCCATTCTTTTTAAGGTTAGTGGGGAATGAGGGAACATATTATACAGGGTTTTAATATTCCCTTATTCCCTATTAGTCACCTCCCCCTAATATTACCCGCCTATATAAAATCCTTCCAGATACATCTGGAATATCCAATATGAGAGGGGTGGGGATATTAATATCGGGGGAGGGGGTTACTACGCCAGGATCAATCTCAAAGCCAGCATAGTGGACCCCCAACCCAGTAATAGTGATTATGAGGGAGAACTGTGAACATGTGAGGGTCCTCTTATGTTCTTAGTATACCACCACCATTACAGGGTGGGGGGTCTACCTGAATCCCATGTCTCATGCTTTTCAGGTAACCGTGGCGACATGTCCCCAAAGTTGTTTCAAACCCCTTTTGCCTGCTCATCAGAGGTTCTGCTTTAATATTCAGAACCCGTAGTGTGATCCGATTTTAGGAGCCATGGCAAACATGATCGAGGTGAGCATTCGAGGTGTGGACGGCTCGTTAATAACGAAAATCGATGTGGAGCCCGCTACAACTGCGGCAAAAATTTTGGATTGTGAGGCCCTCCAGTTGCCAGCAGGTTTCCGCGCGCGCTTGGTGACTCAGAGTGCTCAAGCACTGTCACCTGACACGGAGATTCGCGAGCCTCAGGCAGCAGACCTTAGACCAAAGCTGAAAATTCGGAAAGAGTCTAATAGGCTTGCTATTGTAGCAGTTGATGGCAGGGTGCTCCGTGAGCAGTAAGACAAATTCATCCCTGCCTTGAGGCGTTAACCCTGGTCCGTTTCAAGCATGTCGTGCAAGCCGCAGCGAAGCCAGAGGGCCCTGTTGAGCACGTGGTTTTCGTCGAAATCCCTGACTGCACAGCAGAAGTTTGTGAAAGAGCTTTTGCAAATTGTCACATGCTGCAGGAAGTCAAGTTCCCTGGATCAGTGACTAGCATCAAGTACGAAGCCTTCTGTGCCTGCAGAGCCTTGAAGAAGATCAGTCTGCCCGACTCGGTGACCACCATTGGGGGTGGTACATTTCGCGGTTGCAGTGCTTTGAAACTCATCGAGATCTCGAAGTCCGTGACCACAATCGGGGAGGGAGCATTCCGCGACTGCGCCGCCCTGGCAAGCATCAAGATTCCCGAGTCAGTGACCACCATTGAGGCTCGTACGTTTCACGGCTGCAGCGTATTGAAGCATGTCGAGATCTCGGAGTCTGTGACCAGAATCCGGAACGGAGCATTCGGGGGCTGCATCACCCTGGACAGCATCAAGATCCCCAACTCAGTGACCACCATTGAGGCTAATGTGTTCCACGGCTGCTCCGCCTTGAAGAATGTTGACATCTCGGAATCTGTGACCACAATCGACCAGAGAGCATTTTATAATTGCACCACCCTGGAAAGCATCAAGATTCTCCATTCAGTGACCACCATCGAGGTTAATGCGTTTGGTAAGTGTAGCGCCTTGAAGCATGTCGAGATCTCGGAGTCTGTGACCAGAATCGGAAGTGGAGCATTCGTGGGCTGCATTGCCCTGGAAAGCATCAAGATTCCCAATTCAGTGACCACCATCGAGGTTAATGCATTTGACAGCTGCAGCGCCTTGAGGCAAGTTGAGATCTCGGAATCCATGACCACAATCGACCAGGAAGCATTCTGTTCCTGCATCGCCCTGGAAAGAATCAAGATTCCCAGCTCAGTGACCACCATTGAGGCTAGTGCGTTTCACGGCTGCTCCGCCTTGAAGCATGTTGAGATCTCGGAATCTGTGGCAACAATCGGGGAGGGGGCATTTTACTCCTGCAAAGCCCTGGAAAGCATCAAGTTTCCCAACTCAGTGACCACCATCGAGGTTAATGCATTTGGTAGGTGTAGCGCCTTAAAGCATGTTGAGATCTCGGAGTCCGTGACCAGAATCGGAAGTGGAGCATTCATGTGCTGCATCGCCCTGGAAAGCATCAAGATCCCCAACTCAGTGACCACGATTGAGGCTAATGTGTTTTTCGGCTGCTTCGCCTTGAAGCATGTTGAAATCTCCGAGTCCGTAACCACAGTCGGCCAGGGAGCATTCTGCGACTGCAGTGCGTTGGAAAGCATCAAGATTCCCAATTCAGTAACCACCATCCAGGCTGAAGCATTTCTCGGCTGCAGCGCATTGAAGCATGTCGAGATCTTGGAGTCTGTAACCAGAATCCGGAACGGAGCATTTGCGGGCTGCATCGCCCTGGAAAGCATCAAGATCCCCAACTTGCTGACCACAATTGAGGCTAACGCGTTTCATGGTTGCAGCGCCTTGAAGCATGTTGAGGTCTGGGAGTGTGTGACCAGAACCCGGGAAGCCTGGCGTGTGACCAGAACCCGGGAAGGCTGGCATTCTGCTCCTGCGTCGCCCTGCAGAAAACGCAAATCTTGAACACACCGGCACGTCCGCATAGTGAAGCTTGCTACAGCTGCAGTGCCTCGAAGCATGTGGAGGTCGCAATGTCGCATATCAGAAAAGAAGAAGGACGAACCCTTTGAGACGTCCCATCTATCTGAGCAATGTTCAGCAGGATTGCAGTGCTGCCCATTCTGATGCAATGTGCAATTTTGTCATAAGCACTGCCACAGTTTGCCCTCGGACTGTGGCTATCTCACACTGCTTTGCCACGAAAGCTGAGCGAAAAGGGATGCCCTGACCTGGAGGCTGCCTGAAGGCTTGTGCACCTGGGCTTGAGGTGTTGGCAGTAGGATGGATCTCCCTAAACCCTAAACCCTAAACCCTAATCTTTTGATCCGATTTGTTTAGTCCTGGCCTTGCGGCTCGGCTGCTGTTACAGGCTAGGCGAATATTATAGTAGGGTATATATAGGGGTTATAGTCCCCCTTGAGCAGATAGAATATGGGGTATATGGGGATCTTATTACAATATACCAAACCCTAAACCCTAAACCCTAAAACCCTAGACCCTAAACCCTAAACCCAATTTTTCTCTTTAGCAGCGTTGGGGTTCTCCTAGGAGACCCGGCGACCTTTGACTTGACCTAGGCCTTCGAGATTGCTAGGGTTCGGGTTGTAGGATTGCTTTGGGTACCTACCTAGGCCCTCCAATGTAGTTCCTTTTTGTGTTTGGTATGGTGTTTTGGTTAGGGTTCTTATTAGGACTACCAAAAAGGTACTACATTGGAGGGTCTAGGTAAGAACATATTCTGGTCAGGCTGGTCAGGATACTATACGTCTGAAATGGTTTCAGTTGGGCCTATGGTGAACAAGTTGTCTTCGGAGAATCCTGTGCCCTTAGCAGCTGAAAGTCCCCGGTGCACTGGAGAAACCGTTGAAGGAGTACAACCTTACGGTAGTCCTCTCCCCCTAATATTAAAACCCCCGCACCCCCCCTAATATTAATCTAATCTATTGGGGGTATTTAATGTTAGGGGTGGGGGGGGGGTTGGGGTGTTTAATATCAGGGGGAGGGGATTACTTTCCTTGGGTCCCAGAAGATGACCATCAAGCCTCTCACGCCCTTGTCAGCCCAAAGCATGGCCACAAGATCAACCCCGCAGCCCAAACCCTGAACCCAAAAGCGAGGAAACCCTAACGCCCGAGCCTAAACTTTGCTTCCTTGGAAGCCTTCCGCATGATTCGCGGATCTAGCTTCAAGTCTGTACCGTAAATTCTTCTTTCTAAACTTTACTATCCGGGATCCTGCTAGCCACAGCCCTGAAATCTAGGTACCAATCGCAACCATCTCTGTTTGTGAGCGGAGGCATAGCCATGCGGACTCTGTTTAAAACTACTTACTACCGTGCTGGCCGTTTTTTGGGTACCCCAACTATGAGTAGTGCTTAGGGGTGTAGTACAGGGGGGGGGGTGGGGAACCCCACAGTACAGGCAGTGCACAAGGCTTGATTCATATTGAGCGCGGCTGCTGTGCTACCAGCATGTTAGAGGCATTTTCTGTAACCTGGTCAGGTGAGAGGTCTGAAGAGAAGCATTAAACCAACGCTGCAAGACCTGGTTGTGCACTAGACATTCGTCCCTGCATGCAGCCAAAAGTCATAGAATCCTTAAGACTGGATACCTAAAAAGGGGACCGCGGCTTGTGCACTGCCATCTGCAGAAAGACTAGCACCTTCCGAGGGCTGAGACGTACCCTGAGCAAAGCTTATCCAGAATCCAGAAATCGCACCGACCGGGCTTAAAGAAGTTCAAGAATCTCCTGCTTGGAGGTAACGGGTAACTGTTACCCGATAGTATACCCCAGTTGGGGGGCTTACAGGTTGTGAGTACAGTATAGTTAATGAATATATAGACACATGTATGTATTGAGATGGAAATAACCTGAGCCCCCAGATACCTGAGGTTTAAGTCTGCTTGATGGGGGAGCCGGGCAGCGGAGTCCGTCCCAAGCCTGAGGCCCTAAACCCTACGCCGTACACCCGAAGCACTAAAGCCTAAGCCCTACTGAGGAGATGGCGCCTATGCGCGCAGCGTTACCGCGCGCCCGGCATTAGCAAAAAGCCCTACTGAGCCTTAAACCCAAAGCCCGATACAGGCCCTCACGCCTAAGATTGAAAAGGGATACTTCAATGAACGGTTTGTCTAGATGCGGTCCCCCCCAAGCTAGCATGGAAATGGTGGGAGGAGGTTACATGAATGCCGCCTGCAGTGGCCTGAATCCCAGAGCTCAAAGACTTGTAGGGAAGGCAGGAAATAGATCGCTACAGTAGTCCTTGGTTCATCCACAGAGAGTATCCGAAAATTATGGCTACACTCTACGCATCCTCCCATTTCTTACCAGAACCCGAAGGCTCAAACCCGTATTCATACGTTCCCTATATACCCCTTTCTAATCCCATATATGTAGTACCTATATACCCTTATAGCCCTTACATAGCCCTTATATACTCACAAAAATCCCTAAGCTCCATCCCCAAAACCCGTTTTCCGGCCTTGGATGCGATGGGAGGAGCGCACGACGCTGACTCCACCGGGCCAGAAGTCGCCGGACGTCCCACAAAGTCAACCGTTGCCAATTCAGAGGAATTATAGGGGTTATATAGGGCTTATAAGGTATATACGGGGGTTATATAGGGATAATGGAAAAGAAAATGGAAACTACTATATTATATTACATTAGCATAGTGCTGATGAGAATTATGGGGGTGGGCCCTCCGCAGTGATATTGGGACAGCCTTGAGGTTTCAGACCGTAGAATGGGCTGCCCAGATACCGAGTGGATATAACTTAGCTGTGGAGTGGGGACGCTTGCAGGGAAAGGGATGAGGGACTGGGGTCTAGGGATACTCTAACTTCGACATTCCTGGAGGAGTGTAGCTAAGCAGTAAACCACTGATTCCACTGTTGCTTTTTCCGGAAGAAATGCACGTTGATTCTAGCATTCTAGCTGTTGCTTGTGAAGCTACTTGGGATCTGCTTCTGAATATGTGATCCTGACTAAACCCTAAGTTCTGTGAAATTTTGGGGTAAAGGTTTGTTGCGGCGCTGCTTTGTTTGACAGATCATGGAGAGTTTTATGGTTTAGGGTTTCGGGTTTTCAATTTGTTTTTTTTCAGTGGTTTAGGGGTTTGAGGCTGGTCCAGGTTTAGGGCTTCTACAGGGCGACTGTTGGAAAACAACGGCATGCCGCTGGGGATGTAAGTCACAGGTGGGTAGGGCCCTTGGGTGGCAGAGCCCTCAGCATGAGACCGACTGCAAGGAACCATCATTTTCGCACATTTCTCCGAAAAAGCTTGTTCCCCAAGCTCTAAGCCTTACGCCCTTAATTCAAAGACCGTGCGCTCCCAGCGCGATGGACATGGCAAAGCAGGCAAAATCTAAACCCCAAACCTTAAACCCTGAACCCTAAGCCCACAGTCCCCCTAAAGTAGATAGAATATGGCTTTGGGTATATTATAATAAGATTCCCATATACCCCATATTCTATCTACTTAAGGGGGACTATAGTTTCAGGGCTCTTCAGCCTAAGAGATCCCCAGCCCTAAGCCCTGAACTGTAAAAACCCTAGGGCGCTATGTCCTAAGCCTTACTGTAAAAGTCTAAACGGTTATCAACATTATGGTTTCTAGATTTCTTGTATTTCAATGGTACAACCTAGCTGAAATAACCACCTAAATGCTATTGATAACTGTTCAAGCTCCTCAATCTATAAACCCAAAAACGCAAAACCCCAAAACCCTAAACCCCTAAACCCCTAAACCCCCTAAACCCCCTAAACCCCCTAAACCCCTTAACCCTAAACCCTCCTCTAGCATGCGAGAAGCAAGTTGCAGCTCCAGCCTTGAAGCTACTAACCCGGTTTAGGGTTTAGGGTTTAGGGTTCAGGACCCCGTTTACACGACGCCCCTAAGTACCCCTCTGCATTCAGGCTACTTAGGGATAGTAAGATTTTAAGAACCCATGACTAGATCCTATTCCCTAGAATGCTAAACCCTCACTCTAGGCCCCTAACTCTAGACCCTGAACCTTAAAACCTAAACCCTAAACTCTAAACCCTAAAGCCTTATACCTAAAAACCTTGAACCCTAAACCCTAGACCCTAACCTAATGCATGAGGCCTGCAAGCCACAGCCTACGTGGCCTCATCGCCTCGCATTCGCCAAAGCCTCGCTTCACCAACCCGCCCAGGGATTAGGGCTTGGGCTTTAGGATGGAGGGCTTGTACGTTGGGGACTAAGGCTCAGTGTTTAGGGCTTAGGGTTCAGGGTTTAAGGCTATGTGTTTAGGGCTTAAGGTTCAGGGATTGTGGACTGGGGATTGGGCTTTGGACTTGCAGTTTAAGGTTTAGAACAAGCTTCACGGACCCTTCTGCCCCTTGGGGATGCCCCACTCCCTGATGGAGATTCTTCTGAGGGCTTAGGGGTGGGGTCGGGGACTTCCTCAAAAGGGGGGGCGGTAATTCTCCCCAAGTTCTGAACCCCCAAAACTAAACCCTGAACCCTAAACTCTAAACCCTGTACCCTCAACCCTACACCCCAAACTGAGGTTCCGGGATCATGATCTCAGGTTCAGGGATCAAGTTTCCGTTGTGAGTGATCTGGGCTGTAACATAATATCGTAGTGCGGAGTTTGGTTTTTGAGTTCGGGTCTGATATTTTAGGGCAGGGGTTGAGGCTTCAGGGTTTAGGACTTCGGGCTTAGACTTCAGAGCTTTTAATTCAGGGTTTAGGCTGCGGGGTTTCGGGCATGACGGCTCTTATGGCCTGGCCTTGGGAGATTGCAGGAGAAGGGCCACAGATGGCCACAGAAGGATCCAAAAGTCGAATCCCCCCCACGAGCCCAGGAACTAGACTGGCGCTGGTTCTGTCATAGGGCAACGCCTACTCCATCCTGCTGTTCAGAATCCATGCATCATCTGCATAATGTGCATGGGTGCTCCTCATCAGTCCTTATAGAAACCTCACAACTTCTTAAATCCTGTTTTATGGAGCTTGCTAAAAATTGAGCCTGTTACATAGGGACCCTAGCGATGTCCGGCGATTGCAGAAGCATCGCAGGGCTCCATCTTAAGCAGAACAGAAAGGTCACTTCCCACAAGAGCTCTAAACCCACAATCCTGAACCCTCAGCCCTCGACCCTAAACCTGAAGCCCTTAAGCCTAACCGATAACCCCACACCCTTAGCCCCGGAATTCCCATAAGATGAGGCTGGGGCTCGACGGACATTGTTGTGACGACTCCGCTGAAGTTTTGCAATGTGCTAAGCCTGTGGATATGTTCGTTTAGGGGGATCAATATGTTTATATAGGAGGTTGTATAGGGATTTTATGGGTAACAGCTGTAGATCCCATGCGGATGCTTGCAGCGTATTTTTGCTTGATTTGTGTCGCAGTGAGTGGCTATACCAGTAGGAATATTGTAAGTCTCGCTCGCAACAAGAAGCAAGATTTCTGCTTCCTAAGGCTGTAATTGCCACATATCATTTTCAAGATTCAGCTAATTACAGCAAGAAGCATCCTGCAGCTGTTTCTATAATTTTGCTGGTTATGCCTAATTTGTTTGATTACATTTTATTCTGATTGTACTGATACCATGTCTACGACTCATCCCAAACTCTTGCTGTTGAGCCTCAGGTGAGGAGTTAGCACACTTCAAGGAGGATGGTCTCTTTCCGGCTTGTGTGATCATGGATGAGGCGGGTGGGCTTTGCAGTGGGTACATACAGTTTTTGGGTTGAGGCTCTGGATTCTGGATTTGAGTAAAGCATAGAGTAGTGCGGCTGAGACTGTTTCTTGGAAATCCACGGCCAACCGAAGCTGTACAGTATCATTCTTTTCTCGAAAAGCAGGGGGGTGTGGGGTTCTGAATCCCGCTGATTTTGCGCTACTGTTGTATCCATCTCCTTTCCTGTTTTTGTGCATCTGCCCGCGTTGCAGGCAGATGCACTCTTCCAAGGCCTCACGCGTCGGTGACTCAAACGCCAGCTTGTTTAGGCTGAGTCACTTGAGGCTCTCACTTACAGCTCCTCATTTCGGTTCTTCGAGAGAGGATTATATTTCTGGTTTGGAAGTTTGCCACTGATTTGGTCAAATCCTAAGGAGACGCTCCAAAAAGATGTGAGTCACTTTCCCAGTGGTCCTGTCACAAGCTCCCTATAATACACTTCAGGGATGTAAGGTGGACCCAATTTTCCATGTTGCCAAGGTGTGTACCTTTTCGAAATCTTTGGCGCCCTCAGACCTCGCCCAAAGCCTGGTGCTCAGATCTCATCTGCCCAGGCTACCCTTCCAGCTTACTAGTGGCTAGTAGGGTATAAGAGAATATATTATATTCTCTAGGGATTATGTAAGGATGGTATTCTCTCATTCACTACTAACCCCCAGTAAGCCGGGGAGATTCTTGTGAATTGTTGGTGTATGAACAATCAAAGGAGCGTTGTTTGAATGTGAAATTGTAATCGGAGCCCTGGACCCAAAGCGCAAAACTTCAAAACCACTCCAAACCCCGAAGCTTAAGCCCTGAACCCCTCCAATTAAGCTCCCAAAACCTTTCCTCTACCCTTCTGCGTGAGCAGGATTCGGCAAGCCGACGAAGAACGGCAGCGCTTACCCGACATGATTCCGACCCAGCAGGGAGCTCAGAGCTCGTAGGGGCCACATGGAGATTGCATGTAGGAAACAAAAGATGAGCGGAGCAGGGGCTGTGGGGCATATTCTGGCACATCATAGTCAATTAGGAATTCAGACTCGGACCGCTGCACTTGTTCCTGCTGCTCGTGTTGATTTTTGCCGTCATCCGGTTGCCAATGCTGGTGTGAATATGGTCAGGAATGTATCTGAATGACGTCATTATTGAGAATTTGCTGGCCACAAGCTTGGCTAAGCTCAACATCCTTAGCCCAGCAGGTTCGTGTTCGCCGCTGGATGCTCAGCGAGTTTCGGAGTGCCATCTGCGGGGGAAGCAGTTGCAATCCAAGCTTTCCCTGGAGGCGGCCACCATGGTACATGTTGGTCCCTTTAGCGAAGGCAACATGCTGAGCGCCTGCCATGTTTAAGCCAGACTTGTTGCAGCCCTTGGACAGCATTTAGTCAAGCAAGCTCGTGGCATCTTCAGCTTGACAGGCAATGTGCTTGCATGTGCTTACGAATAGAATCCCTATGTAATCCTCTCTATATAATCCTTATACTATCTAGCCCATACATAACCTCTATATTGGTAGACCAGCCTCTGATTTGGTCATGCGCAGCCACGCTTTGGCTCTGACAAAGCTGAAACAGCCGGCGGGCTTGGAAGTCCAGGCCGCGGAAGCTGCCACGATGCCAGGGACTGCCGTTATAGGGCATATATAGGGATATCATGGGTAGTAGAGGGGGTAAACTATGGGGATAAAGGTAATATGGGGGTAAAAAAAGGGATATTACAGGTAATATAGGTAATCATATTTAGAGGTTATATAGGGATATTATAGGTATTTTAGGGGTTATATTATAGGGATGAGTGTAACGTAGTTGTATAGGGATATCATCTCAGGCTGCGGCTGTAGGAGTGGCTTTTGTTCTGCATGCTCCCCATCCCGCAGCTGTTTCTCAAGTCTTCCGCAGCCTTTGTGCAAGGGCACATGGCCTGCCGGATCCTCAGCGTTTCGCGAGGTTTAGGCGCTAGGGCCGCTAGGGTTCTCAGGTTTCCTTATGTACGCAAGTTCTGCAATTTTCAAACGCAACCCGACACCTTCCCCGCATGGCCCTTACGTCGTCTAAAATCCTTGGAAAAACATTCCCCTGCCGCACACTCACAGTGCACATCTCTGCAAATTTGGTATTTGACGTGGTCTCCACAACCTGGGTCTCCGATGCACTCTGACTGTCGTTTATGGACAATTCCCCATCAATTGAAAAGCGGCAAATAAAAGCACAAAACCCAAACGCTAAAACGTATGGTCTAGAGCCCGTACTAGCCACACTGTAAAAGTCTGAGCACCAAACTAAATCTCCAATGCTGACCCAAAGCCCCAGTGCCATGAACAAACCTTCAACCCCAGACCCTGAGACCCTTTACACTTTATTGCTCCCCTTAAGTAGATAGAATATGGTTTGGATATATTATAAAAAGGTCCCCATATATCCCATATTCTATCTACTTAAGGGGGACTATAATCCCCAGAAATGTTGTGAGGTCATGCAACAGCCGACAGATGATGGCGATGCTCAGCAGGGCGAGCTTCCGCCTCTCCGCCTGAGATAGTTTGGTTACGCGGTTTAGGGTTTAGGGCTTAGGGAGCTTTTAGGCCTTACTTTGGGTTGGTTTCCACGTTTCGAGTTTGTGTTTGGGGCGAGGGGGGTTGTTTGAGTTTTGGGGTTGCGATCTTGAACTTCGGCAGACTGAGCCTTGTATCAAGCCTCTGTAAGGGTTTCTGCTCCGAGCTTGCATTTGGTGCAAAGTCTGGTTTGAAAATGGGCTAGGGATTTGAGGGCTGAGGCTTTCGAATGTCCCAAAATCTTCACGAAGGGATGACGAAGGGATCTCGTGCGCAATCTCTGAGCACTGATATTCCTGTTTTTGTTCAAGGGTGTGCTTCTCGTCAGTCAATGGGGTCACAAATAGCAGGCATATCACACATGGCATCGCGAACACAGAGAGCGCAGTGCAACGGAGCTTGAGGGGGGAGGTCTTGAATACTTGTGCATTCCTGGCATGTGCGTGTTAGTTGCTTCGGTCACCAGTGAAGCATGCCCTTTGCCCCTGGTGCATGAACTTTAGATTTCCCACAAGGACCTTGCAGAACTGATGGAGCTTGTTAAAGAAGAATAAGAGCGAGGGGTTTCACATCCTCGGGGGATGTTTGTTTGAGCTGAAAATATCCCCCGTAGCCGTAACCGCTATATAGTACCCTAAGCCCATTATTGTAGTTTCCATATTCTTTTGCATTACTCCAATACTACCCCAATATATACCCTTTAATCCCTATGTGGCCCCCATATAATTATCCTCTATAATCCCTATAGTTTCCGTTCTTTTCCATTACCCCAATATTACCCCAATATATATGGTAGTTTCCCAAAATAGGGCGACCCCCAGATAGACCCCAAAATACAATAATCCTTTTTATTGGGTCCCCCAAAAGGGTACCCCTAATTTTGGGAAACCTCCATATGGCTTATCCAATGGCACTGGCCATTGCCTGTTTTTATGCAGCCTCCTGCAGTAAGGACAGTGCGGACAGCCGCCCGCGAGCTTGGAGTTCTCCTTGCATCTTGGACATGGGTTTAGGGTTTAGGGTTTAGGGGTACCTATGGTTACTATAATGGAGAATCAAATGGAAAAGAAAATGGAAAATGAAATGGAAACTGGGATTATATAGGGGATTATAGGGATTAGGGGTTTCCCAAAATTAGGGGCACATTTTGGGGGTCCTTTTTATAAG
>CAJNIZ010022101.1:0-26871 GCA_905231905.1 Symbiodinium pilosum
CATTGGCAATCATCCAGAGCAATCCCAGTCAGTCAGAAACATGGTGGCCGAACACTCGGCAACACCAGTTGGAAAACCAGTTTGCAATGGCTATTTACAAAAGGCAAGGTAATGTGGCCGAAGTGCGACGCACAAGAAAACGTGTGGCCCATGTGGCGCGCACAGGGTGTACTGTCCAAATGAGTTGTGGATGGGGACTGCGCACCTTTGTAGCTGTCTCTCCGCAAAACTTCAGCCCTTGTAATGTTCACGGCATATCTTGTAAGCCGCTTCGCGTGGACCCTGCGGATAGGCCCACCGCCCTCACACCACGAGGAGCAAGCATTGTTCTGATCGAAATGTTTGCTACGCTGACTACATCCTCGTCCCGGACTTGGGACCGGGGCGGCTCATCATGTGCCGCCTTCGTTTGCAAACACACTGCGCATCAATCTGTGACTTCCATAAAGTCATGGCATCTGAGCTCCGTCGGCACGGCCCCCTGTTCAAGGAACCTACTACTACTAGGCGGGTGCCCCTCACGGGACCCACCCGAAATTCATGCGTAGCGTCGCTTGAAAATGCGCAAGTGGTGAAAGTCCTGGCAGGGGTGGGGAATTTGTTGTCACGGCAGGAACGCGCCGGAGTCACACGCAACGGGTTCGGTGCTCAAGTCTGGGCACCGAAATGATGTTTCAGGGGTTCAAACTGGAGTTTTGCGGTCTACCGCGACGGGCTTTTTCTCACTTCAGACTAATGGAGCAATGATAAAGTTAAATCAGAACTCCTCACACCTATGGACTAAGGGGACGCATTCTGGACTAATGGGGCGATGATAAAGCTGAATCCGAACTCCTCGCTCCTTTGGACTAATGGGGCGTACCCTGGACAAATGGGGCAACGCTTGGACAAATGAGGCGATGAATTATGACAAAAACCCTCCGGGAAGCCTACTTCAAAACACGCATTTTCTGTAAATAGGTCCAAAATAAGCCCGAACGCATTGGAAAATGCACAAACAATTCAAACCAAAACACTAATTAAGCATGTGGAGCAAGCAGACAAACGACTGGTGGACTTTATTCGCGCGAAACCTGAATTTCAGTGGTGTGAAGTGGGGAAAATCACGCCATCGCAAACCCGACCGTTACCTAGTAGAGTAGGTTGTAGTACTAGTAGTAGCAGCAGCAGTAATAGTAGTAGCAGTAGTAGTATGGCCCTGGACCAACTTTTTGGATGATCAGCTGGGGGTGGGGTGGGGTAGGGTGGGGTGGGGGTATTTTCCCGGTACAACAGCATACTTCCTGGACCCACCTTTCACGTGTTTCTTGCCTCTGTGTTTGCTCCTGCCGCTGCCATGCTCCTGCGTGCATAGACAGACATCTGTAAGGCTATTAGTGGGGGGTGAGGGGTGAACTACGTGGACCCAACACTGTTCAGGTCAGGGCTGCGTGTTTCGCTATCCTCTGCAGTTAGCCTCCTCTTGTACGACTTGTTTACATGCCACTCTTGCTTCTGCTGCTGTCATGCCTCTGCAAGCATAACAAAACTGAGGAAGGCTGTTTCTGCGCCATGGGGCGCAATCTCAGCGCCAAAAGACGATTGAGCAGCGCGTGAAAGAGTTCCAGTGGAAACGCTGGAAAGCCCAGCAAGACTGGTGGCCGACGTCCTCAGGGTACGCCCCATTAGTCCGAGGTGTGAGGAGTTTTGATTAACTTTATCATCGTCCCATTAGTCAAGGGTACGGCCTCTTCGTCCAAGGGTATGAGGAGTTCTGATTTAATTTCATCATTGCCCCATTAGTCCAGGGCACGCCCCGGCTCTTTGGTAGGCAGTGGAGAAGATTTTCGGGCTTGTACTTTTGCTGAAGATTTTTGGCTGGTTTCCTGCAATTTTAATTCCAGGGTTTGAGGTGTTCTGATTTGAATTTACTTTCTTGTCATCCAGCTGTATCAGCTGTATTTCCCATCAATTATGAAGAGGGAAAATGCATCATCAGCATGTGAAAACAGGTGAGGGAGTGTCAAAACCTATTGGTGCGGATTTTTTTTTAATAAACCTAGGCCAGGCCTACTTAGACCAGGGACAGCCCTACCTGGCAACCCCCCAAAACCCATCAGCCAGCGGCGGTTTTGGGCTTAGCCGCGCGCCATTCATGAGCTTTTCATCCTCTGACTTTGCTTGGAGCCAATGTCAACGATACAAGCGCTTCAGCTTCCGCATGCTCAAAACATGCTCAACAAAATGCGTCGAAAAACGATAGGTGAACTGAGCCCATCTACTACTACTGCTGCTGCTACTACTACGTCGTAGTCATAGTCGTAGTAGTGGTAAGTGATGGTAGTAGTTGTAGTAGTAACAGTACTGCTACTGCTACTACTACGTATTACCAGGACATTCTGATCCCGTCTCAACTGTGCCCAGCATGGCTGCTGGATTGTTGCGCAGCCACATCTGCGCGGCGGGTGGCACGCCAGCCATGTCAGCCTAAGGCATGGGCAATGTATGCAACGTTGATTCAACAGAAATGCTCACTAAAAGCTCACAACACTTCACGAAACACATAAATTTCAACTAACTAGGGCGGAAGCGCTTGCCCAGCCACCCTGCAAAATGATAGCACGTCGGCATCGTCCCGGAGCGAAGCAGGATGCAGCTGCATCGATGCTCCTTGCTGAGACCTGCCAGAACCACCACAGACTGCCATCAGCTCATTGAGATATCCCGTGGCTACACCCTGCTCAGCAAGCGCAGGATCATGGCCTTTCCAGCTCCGATCCTGCCCAGCGCGCCTATCAGATGGACCTGTGTGGTGGTGCGACAGATGCCCCCACAGCTTTGCAATGCCCCCTTGTCACCTTTATGACTGGCATCAACCATTTCTGATCTGACAACGAGCCAGCACGGGCTCAATTTCTTCAGAATGTCAAACACGAGCGAACCAACTCAGGAGGGCACTCGCTCAAGCACCGATGGCACCGTGAGGTGACCGCGCCCCCTGGCGTGAGGAGCCAGCTGCACGGGGCGACTGCAACATGTCACCACGCGTCCGTATCCCTGCGACGGAAAGGATAGCACTTCAAAGCTACAGACCCCAGAACACGTGGTCTGTCCACTGCGACACGCACTCGTCAAATTTGACCCACTGCACTGCATATCCACAGCTAAGCTCTGGCAAACAACACGGGCCCAGCTTCAGGACGTCGAACCAGCCTGGTTATAGAGGTCACGAAATCGTCCGTGAGCAGCCGAGTTGGCTTGCATCAACCACTGACAGGCCTTGCGCACATCAATCCTGGGAGTACACAACCAAGCGACCTTGCGCTTTATACTGTCCAAGTCCAGAATCACATCATGCCTCGGAAGAATACCCCGCAAAGGAACCTTCTCTGCAACTTCAACAGTAAGCAAATAAGTTAAAAAAGGTGCAGGAGGAGTAGAGGTGGTAACATTCTGATGGTTATGATTCTTAGAAATATTGGCAACATTAAATATGACGGTGGTCTCAACTGGCCTCCCAATTGTGCTGACCATGCTTGCCTACGGGCCAGGAGCCCACGCACCCCGCGTGCAAGCATCATCGGCACCATTGGGTACATCCATGGAAAAGGTTCCAGTACCTTTCCGACGCACATTGAAACCCCAGCAACCCTTTGCAAAAGTACAAGTATGGTACAGCAGCGTGCAGGGCTGGGGCGAGGAGACGGGATCGCCAATGACGCTGATGATGCTGGTCAACGCGGCCGCCTATTGCAGGGAGATGTAAGGAAGTTGAACTTCTCTGTTTTTGAAACAGGACCCCTCTAGCCTATGAAGGGATGTTTTCCTGGCCAGAAACGAAATCTAATAAAATCAAGCTTCTGGGCCTTTCCAGTGGCTTCTCAGAGGCTTGCCCATGACTACAGGAAGGCCAGGCCAGGGACACTTGGCCGGTTTGAGCAAGAGATGGTTCCCATGCGTTAAGATTTGAGGGCAGTTCAACAAACAATAATTCATCTTGTCTTTGCCTTGTGGTATATGAATGAATGAAAGTCACACCTAGTTCTGTTTTGGTCTGCTGGTGTTGACTTGGGGTGTTGAGTTTTAGATTTCAATCAAGGTTGGTATTGCGATGCAACATATAGCACTTAGCCAAGACAAAGATCAGAACTATTAAACTAACAGAAAGGAACGAATGTTTGAAACAATTGTTTGCTTGGTCTCTGTCCTGTGGAAGATAGAATCACGTCCCCACTACTTTTTTTAGATTCTAGGTGTAGGGTTTTTGGCTTTGCGCTTGAGGATTACAAAGCAAAAATATGTTAAGCGATCATCTGCTCTTGTTCTTTTTTTCTGTGGCAGAATAAGAAGGTGTCTGTACAGAACACTTTTCTGGTCGTGTGACAAATACTATTATGGTCATTCCCCACCCCCACCCCCACCCCCTCAACTTGACACCCACGAAGAGAGGGTGTGTGGGGGGCGGGGGGGTGGAATAAACAAGAAAAGGTAGAAAACATGTGTGTCTTTTGCTATTTCCGTTCCTTCTCCTAGCGACAAAATACACTGGACTTTATGCATGCATGCACATTTACACTCAAGCTGAGCAGCTAAGGATCAAAGCTGAGCAAATGCCTTGCGCTCAAAGCTGAACCTTCACAAGCATTTGCAGAAATCCTTGCCAGAACGCTTGTTCCATTGGCGTGCACGGAACTTTGATGCTAAACCTTGAAGCAAGAGAGTGACGGGAAGTTGCTGCGGACACAAGTTGACAAGGCAGTCTCCACTGCATCCCCCTCGCTTTTTATCTTCCCGCTGGCTTGGCCAATGATGGGAATCGCAAGTAGGCGAACTAGTCTGTGAAGGAGTTCTCCTAAGGGGATGGCTGGCTCCATCAGTTTCAGCTCAGGAGCATGGCAGCTCCACATAGTCCTGCACTTCTCATCTGGCAGCACTTTGCAACAGGGCTCCTGCTTAAAGCTGCATCTCTGCATCTCTGCCTAATCGACCATCTTGTCCATTAGCGACGGAGGGGCCTCCAATAGCCCTGCTTTTGCAAGACATAATTAGCAAGTACTCACGAAGGCCCTGGCAGTGGACACAGGAAACTTCTTCTGAGAGTTCAGGTACTTTGCACCTGCTTCGCAACGAATGACTTGCACAACCTTCTTTGTCTCGCACTTAGGGTGCTGGCGAAACGAGTCCCCGAAGGGCTCAGGCCCAAGTCGAGTTCCATAGTTCTGCGGCGATGAGCTTTCGTACAAACAGCGCTGCTTGGCAGACAAAGTTAGCAGGCATGGCCTTCATTGAGCGGGCAACTCCTCTGAGCATGGGTACGTTCTTCTGCGTGCCGACTGCCTTCACTTCCCTGTCACTCGACAGGAACACTAGTCTTTCAGAAGCTTCGTTGGTAAAGCTGGGCCAGCTAGACCGCAGCCGTTGTTCAGCTCGTCGGTCCAGGATAAACCTAAACACTCCCCCCATGAAAGGAGCGCCCCTGCCTATTCCTAAGCATTTCCAAGCATTTGAAGCCAAGGCTGGTGCAGCGTTCGATCCACCTTCGGGTGTCCAGTCCACATCTGAGCGAGTTCGCGTCCAGGTTGGTTCTCCTGCATGGTAGGTTTCACCGAGAAAAACAAAAAAGGAACATCAAAACGAATGCATTTGAATGCAGTGGTTTTTGCAGGCAGCCTCGATGTGAGGGGGGACGGTCACGGTGCCAATGGAGCTTCGTCGCAGGTGGACGTAGCGTGGCCTCAGCTCGGCTCAACTCGGCTTGCAACCCTTCTTCGCCTTCCCCAGAAACTTCTTCAAATTTCCTTCAGACTTCCTTCAGACTTCAGGCTCCCGGGTGCTGGACCCTGGCTCTTCCATTGCACGCTTCAAGAAAGTCTGCTCCTGTGCCCAAAGTCTCCCCATCTCGGAAACCAGCATCAATCAGCGCTTTCTAATTCTGATGTTCAAGAAAGGCTTGTAGCAAAACCCGACTCATCACCAGAACCCCCGAAAATGTCATGCATAGCCTCTAGTGAGGCTGGGGGACTAGCTTGCGCGTCTTCTAGGTCTAGGAGTCAGGCGTCTGGATTAGTTGGGAGTTGGGTCCCCAAAAGGTTCTGGAGCCTTTGGGGTGGGTTTTTGAACGTGGATTTCATGAAGCGCAAGTTCATTCCCGCAGCAGCTGTGTGAGTGTTGCAAGCGCAGCCAACTTACGGAGACAAGTGCCGCGAGCCAGCATGTGTTGACGACAGCAACTCCTCAACCACGTCAAGCGTGATCTCTGCAAAGTACCTGTGCACAGGCAGCATCAACAGCACGACAAGGCGGCTTTCAGAGCAAAAGCTCACTTGGCAAAATGCTCATCTCCGCCCTCGGATGGAATGGCCCTTAGCCATGCAAACTGCCGCATGCCAGCGCTGTTTTCGCTGCATCAACTTGAGGGTCCCTGACACAGCAGTTTTCGCCATGGCAGTGAAGGTGCGTCTAGCTTTCTAAAGCACAGGAGCAAAGAGTCTTGAAACCTGGTGCGGTATGTGGATGCACTTCCCCCTATTTGCTGCGATGCTGCTAGATCCTGAACCTGCGCATGTTCATGTTTCAGAGCCTTCCACAGCAGCAGGTGCACAATTTGCAAAATGACTATGGTGAGGGAACCGCGCTTGTCCACCACAGCCCGCTCTCGAGTCCGCAACTGAAGTGGAACCAGAAGTGGCAACCCTGGGCAAGCAGTGGCCTGTTAGGTCTGTTAGTTACGGATGCCATTGATGCCATAGCACGCCCCTTTCCTGCCGCCTGCTGCCCTGCCAGAGCTTCCTCGGGGGCTGTCAGGATCTGCGGTCTCATCCGAAAAGGTCGAAATCCATCTCCTGCTGCAGACTTCAGTATGGCAAGGATCATTGGGGTTCTGAAGGCATAGTGAACGCTGCAGGAAGAAACATCATGCACTAATCCAAGAAGGTTCCCTGTCCTCTTCCTCTTCCTCCTCTACTACCACCTGCAAACTGCCAGGCAAATTGCACAAACCCAGCAGAGAGCGAAAGAGCAGGCAGCGTCAGTCAGCCCTCGAAACGAGCACCTTCTTCTCCTCCTTCTTGGGCGCATCGCTGCTGGTCACAGGTGCAGATGTCGTCGGGTTTGCGGCGGCATAGGCATCCGGGTCTTCCAGGAACTTCTTCACTTCCTTGACCTCCGCGAAGGTGAAGTCGATGTCGGCAACCATGGAGGCCACATTCTTGAAGGCGTTGCCGAAGGCGTGCGGCAAGCCAGCTTCGGTGGGGATGCCCACCTCCCGGCTGAAGGCCGCCATGTTGGCGATGCCTGAGCACCAGAAGCACCGGGCACAAAGTAAACTGCAATCAGGCCAATAAAAACTCCTCATCTAGTAAGTCCCTGCCGCTACATCTTCACAGTTCTCGACTTCGACTGCCCCACTGTGCTACAACCATCGTTCAACCACCTCTTTGCATGACTTCATCTTCGTCTTTGCACTACTTCGCCTGATTTCAGTCGGAGTGCCGGACAAAAATTTGGAGATCAGCATTTGTTCCGACATGTCCAGCACAGCAGCATCAAAGACAGAAGCGTCTTGAAAGACCTGTTGAACCTCGACCTTGTACTCGAAAGGCTTGATCCCCAGCTTAGTGAGCAAGACGGCTCCGCTAGCAGAGACCTTCTCGCCACAGCTCAGGATCTTAAAGTCCTAGGATCCAGCCGAGAAGCACGTGAAATCATCTGCAGAAAATGCAAGCAACACACATGCTTTGCGCAGAGGCTCCGAAACCAGCTCAATCTGTCCCTTCACGATCTTTGTCCCAATGTTCAAGGCCTTGCAGGGAGATAGAAAGCCTTTCAATCCCAAGAAGGAAGACGTAACTCAACATTCCTTTTTCCTTTTCATCTTTCTCCGCCTGGAAGAAAGCTGTCTGGGAAGGGTCCATGCCCGTGGGCCCTGAGGGGATGAACCAATCGACGATGGAGACCTGCCCCGCCTTGGCGGCACTCTGCCGCGTGTGCCTCTTCCTTAGGCCATATTCATATAATGTTACATATTTCTTGCATAATTCTACGATGATATACTATACTTCTCACAGGTTTACTTAAGAGATGCTTCAAATCATCCAAGCAAGCCTACGACTGAAGATATCCTAGTTGGGAGCTGAGAGACAGTGTTTCTCGGATGTCGTCTAGGCTGCAGTTGGTGGCGAAGATGAAGCCCATGTTGCCGTTGACCGTGGCTCGAAGCATGTCCAGCCCAGCCTCTGGATGCCGCTCGTGACCCACCTGTAAGGCCCGGCGGATCATGGTGTTCTTGCCCATGAGGACCACGGCCTTGCCTCGCAGCTCGATGCGAATGTCTTGCATCTGCTTCGAGGCAACATGGTCGACGCCCACCAGAAGAGCATTGGGACTGTTCACGCACAAGTCGATCAATTTGTTGAAGTACCTGTAGTCACAATAGATCCAACGAAGCAAGCTGAGTGATCAGGGGAGCACTTCTCCTTCTTCGCCAGCTTCTCTTTGCTCGGCATGGCAGCAACCCGAGCCTGCAAAACTCCCATCAGAGTCGAAACTTGACAAGCCAGCATGACACATTTGCTCTGCTTATCCCGGCATCCCCTCGCCTTGGCTCACAGCTCGCCTTTCCAACTCTTCGAGTTGAAGCTGAGCGAACAGTAGATGCGATCAAGTCATGTCAATGTCGCATCTTGCTCTTGCCGTCAAAGATGACAGGAGCTGAGGCAAATCAAGGCACATGAGAATGATCATTTCCAGCACGTCCACTCATTTCAGCCGCGTTCAATGTTTAGCTCTCTGCTTGGCCTGAAACTGGAACCCAAGCAGCCCACAGGCTGTTGACATCCTTGATAGGATTTGCGTAGTTTGGCCTTTGAGTGGCATGATATGAAACGATGATGGTGCCTTGCGAAAGCGCGAGTAGAGAGCTGAAGTGAATTCTGGAAACCTCTCCTGCTTCAAAGCAGTTGGGCCCAGCACTGACAGCGAGCACACGTAGATCAGGAAGGACAGCACACCTATATTTGTTGATTGCCAACCAATTTCTCGGATCATCATGCATGGCAGGAAAACCTTCCTGATTTGGTGAAAAGCAACGCTCGTACCCACAGCAGGCGCAGACTTGCTGGAAACAGAAGCAGTCCGCACTTCTACAGGGTCACCTCCTCTTTTGAAGATGCAGCCTTCAGGGAACTGCATAGCCTAAGCCTTCACTTAAGAGTACCCTTGTCTAGCTGCACACTTGCCCTTAGCTGCACTCGTTGAATCATGCATGTCTTGCAATAATATGGACCTTCAGCATTCGTCCCCAACCATGCTGAGAATCGCTTTGCAGTTTGTGCACCTTCTCCTCTCCGATCAGAAGCTGCCAAACATCTTCTGCAGAGATAATCCGCCTGAGTACGCTCTCGCTGATTGGCTTCTAGCCAAACGATTTCACGTGAATGCCGGGGAATGGGCCGCAGCAGTTTCTCACTTGGATCCTAGCACATGCGATTTTAAGAGCTAAAGCCTTTGAAGCATGCAGGAGAATAGCAGGGAAGTAGACCTGCAGCATCAGGAGCTTCCGGTTCTCAGCCTGAAGGAGGCGAAGGATCACCTCCTTAAGCGTAAGCTCCTGACACACAGAGAGCCATGGGCCTTAGCCCAGCATGCGTATGCAGACTGCAGAGGTTTTTGTCCTTCTCGTAAGCAAGGCTGGCTCCAAGGAAGTCACCGGCCTTGCACGGCCAAACTGCGCTTATGCCAGCCGCTTGCTGTCCCTTACAGACGAACAGCAACAGCGATCAAACTTTTGCGGCGCATATCTTGTCTGATCCTGCTGGGCGCGATTGGTGAAACTAGCTTTTTCTAAGATTTTCTAAGGTGCATCTCGCGGCACAAACTGATTGCTGATGATATGCCGATGATGTTGGACACATCAGGCAACTAAAGGCATCAAGCTATTTCGATTTCTCTTTCTTCTCCTTCTTGGCGGCCTTCTCCTTCTTCTTCCGACGCTTCTTTTCGTGCGAGGACTCTGACCCGCTGTCACCCCGGTCCTTGTCTCGGTCCTTTTCCTTGCGGTGCTTCTCCTTACGTTTGTCCTTCTTCTTTTTCTCTACCGCCATGGGCATGCCAGGCATCAGGTAGTGCGGCATCATGGGCAAGCCAGGACGATGACCCGGGTGCGGCATCATGGGTATGGCCATGGGCCCCCAGTGCATGGGATAAAAGTATTGGCCAGGACTGCCATGGCTTGGTGGGGGATGTGGAGAAGCAGCCGCCGCTTTCTTTGCAACTGCTTGCTTTGGCGCTTGCTCAGAAGTCGACGAATTGCTTCTCTTCTTCGCCTTCTTGGGAGAAGGAGATGCTGTCTCTACGGGTTTGGATTCCACAGCCTCCTTTTCGACATCTTTGGAATCCTCCTTTTGAACGTCGTTGGCTACCTTGCCATCCTCACCGTCCTTGGGCTCCTTGGGTTCCTTCTTTCGCGCTTTCAGAAGCTTTGGCTGCAGGCTCTCGCCGCTGCTGCTGCGACTCCGGCTTCTCTTTTTAGCCTCCTTGGCATCCTTGGCCTCCTTGGCCTCCAGAGGCTCCGGGGAGGGTTGGGGCTTCTGTGGCTGCGGCTCTCGGGATGACACAGTGTCCTTGGGTGTGTCATTGGAGTTCGAGGGCTGCGCCTGAACAGGCCTAGTGGAGGCTCTTGGAGTCAAGGCCTTTGGAGCTTCCTGCCTCACTGGTGGAGGGGTATCTTGCTCGGCTTTGATGGCCTCCCACGCCTCGTTTAGGCGAACACCACCTTCGGCACCATAAGTTTCCTCGACTTCAAAAGGGTCAAGGAGTTCGTTGAGCACATGGAGCAGCGCCGCTGGCTGGAGGCTGTGCTCCGGTAGCTCCAAAAATCTTTTCTCATCGAAGTACTCCACCACAAAGCCTGCCAAGGCCTTGGCTACAGAGCAGTAGGCCATGGGCCAGTGTGGCAGGTTCAGCCACTCTGCCCCAGAGCTGGCCTCTACAGCTCTTCCCAGACGCCGCCTCAGCTCTCCGGCGAAGCCCAAGGCCTTCGCCCGCTCCGTGCAGCGGCGCCACTGGCGGTCATAGCGTAGTAGCCGACCCTCCAACCAACTGAAGCACCGCTCGCGCGTCCTCTGCAAACTGCCTTCGGCTTGGCTCTCCTCTTTGCCTCCAAAAAATCGAAGCAGCAGCCTCTCCGCTCTCTCCGTCAGCTCCTCGGCTGCTTTGGCCTTTGCACTCCCGAAAAGTGCCCGCAGAACCATGGCAAGGGAAAGTAGAAACTTCACCCTCACATCGGCACCACCGGTGCCACCGGCCCATCGGTAGCAGTGGGAGAGGTACGAAGCACCATCCAACACTTTGAGATGCTCCTCAATGCCCATGAGGGCCTTCTCTGAAAGTTCCTCCGGAGCATCACCAAGCCATTCATTGAAAGCAGTGGTCAGAGACACCATCTGACGTCTGACATCCTCTTCTAAGGGGGCGAATGCCCGAACCGCTCTGGCGCAAGTCCCTGGAGACAGCTCTTGCAAATGGCATCCGAGGTTGCGCACAAGCTGAGAGCTCTGTGAACTTTCTGACTTGGACCACACTCCTCCAAGCTCCTGGAAAAAGGACAAATCAGGGAACATGTAACCCAATGAAGGATAATGAAAGAACTCGCAAGGCAGCTCAAGTTCAGCAAAATCCGTGTGACCTCAGGAGAAACCCTCTGCCAGGCCTGGAGTTCCGTTGCGAGGTACCTTCGCAACTCCTTCTCCTTGTCGTCCTTCGCACCTTCATCCTTCGACTCATTTGCTCCGGGCTCCACAGCGTCCGGTTTTGTCTCCTTCTCTGCGTCCAGTCGCTGAAGGAGCCGAAGCAGACCCCGCTCAGCGGCCGCCGCAGCCCCGGCGGCCATGGAAGCGCCGAAGCCAAAAAGCGAATCAGTAACCACTATTGCAACAGTGCTCAGCTCTGTCAACTTGTGTCCAACAACCACCTAGGGCTGCATCACTCTCTGCACACAATGCTGAAGGACGAAGCCTGAAGCCTCCACAGGTGGCCAGTTTCACACTTGAGTCTCGCTGGGGCTGCATGGCAGGAAACATGACATCCAGCTCATGCCCAAATCGCGGCAGCATCTCCGGCGAGAGGTAACCACTTTCAGTTGAAGCATGAGACCAGTGCCTGGCCCTTCGGGTCCTGCGGTGCTGCTTCGGCCATGAGGTTGTCTAGGAGGGATTGCTCCTGATGAATTGTCAAGAACAAAGTCTGTCTTTCAGCAGTGGGACATGTTGGGGCGTCCTGCAGGCCAGCGGGCCCTGGCGGTGCCTGCCAGGTTGAACAAAATCAGCTGCGCGGGAAGTCGGCATTTGCTCGCTATGGCCTCTATCTGGGCGGCGGCGACTCTGTATCTTCTCAATGCTTTAATCAGCACCTGGCAGTCTGGCAGCTTAGCAACATCTTCCCGTCAAAGTCATGTGGGAACCCTTTTCCCTTTTGGGGGGTGACTATGAAAGGCATCCCTTCACATCCCTTCATTTCTTCATCGTCCTCATTTTCACAAGAAACCCTTTGTAGCAAGACAAACACAAACAAGTGCCTCAATTGGGGCCAACGTATTGAACTCAACGGTCTCCTCCGACGCATCTGGACCTCCGGCATCGCTCTGCCTGCATTGGCTTGAGCTAAACGCCAGCTGCTTGCTTTACCAAGGCGTAACCAACTGCCTTGCTGACTGCATGGCCAGGTCCAGGTAGGACAGGAGATCCCTCGCAGACAAACCCAACAATTCATCTGGAATGTGTTACGCCCTCGGGGCCCATTTTCTCACGTAAGAACACCGTTGTTTGATGATTTTTCGTCATAGTCATACAAAAAAATTTGGTTCATTTTTAGCATCTCACAAGTTGGAATAACCCTACGGCGTAAGCCTTGTACGTTTATTGACTTATACACCAAAAGGGTAATGTGCATGCAGAGATATGCGTGGCCGATGTCATCTATCTGCAGATGTCTTCCTAGAGACTTTCCATCAGAATATGGCTGTTCAGTTGAAGCAATAGTCGCCTTCCCCAAAATGGCCATACGTGTCGAGCCCTGCGCCGCGGACGTTGGTCTGTATTAAATTCCTTTTGTATACTCTGGTAAGAAATGAGACAAGAGTCCCTTTGATATTTCGCATCATGCACACTGGAATTCCATGACAATTCCTACCATTTGGCGACCATCCCAATCGAAGAAGAAGGAGACTCCCATGCCATCCACATTCCTATTCTTTGAAGTTATGTTGCTCAAGCTTTGGATTATATCTATCTGGGAAAAGACTCATTCTATGTGAAGGTGGCGATTCCACTACATATCTTGGAAGCAAACGCATGTCATGTATAGATCCCACGACTAACTTCTTGATTAGATTGCACACGTTCTACAAGAAGATGTCCTAGACTCATGTACAAATCATTCTATTCGGGTTCCTTTCCAAATGCAGCCATTTGGCTACATCTTCCCTTGCAATCTTCGCACCCTACATGTGCATTACAACAAGCTCCCTCCCTGTATTTGCCCTCCTGACTTCACGCAACTTCAGGCCTTCTGCTCAGGTTGCACACCACGGCGCCCTTTGCATCCTGCTTGGCAAGCTTCGACATGGGAGGCTGCATGCGGTAGAAACTGCAGCAGTCCTCGATGATGGGGACGGTGCTGTGGTGCGTCTTGGCAAAGAAGTACAGGAGCTCGCTCAGAGGCTGCGTCTGGCCTGAAAGACAAACCCTGCACAGCCGCGAATCACTTTCGCAGATTTACGTGCTAGGACCGCAGGCTTAGAACCCAAGGCCGCGAAGATTCCTGTCAGCATGTGGAGAAGGCGCAGTCCGAGCAGGCTCATGCAGCGCCTGCTTCTCCTCGGCCAGCCTGGCGCATTGTCACGTGAAGCTAAGCCAAACTTTTCAGTGACCCGGGGCTTCAGCCATTGTGATGACTCGAACCTGCGCTGCGGCGCGCTGCCTTGGAAGCCCCGATTCGTTTTTTGACCCTGAGAGCGGGCCCCACCGGAAAGCCGAGATCATCGCCGCTGCTGTCTCCGACCTACGCAGCACTCAGATCGCCGTTCTGCATGCTCCGTTTCAGGGAAATGCGGGGACGCCACTTTGAGGCTTGCTAGTGCGGTCAGGTCTTCGCCACGGAGCCGGCCGAGTAGGAAAGCCAAACCTTAAGTTTCAAGAAGTTGCGCCAAGCAGGTTCGAAGCGCGCGCAGCAGACCACCGGATGGCTGAGATGCATGCAGCAGGAGAGCGTCAAGTGAGCCATCACAGTAGATCGCACTGGGCTGACCTCTGCGATTTCCACATGGTCCACTGAGATGCTGGGGCCCCGACATGTTTGAGTTTGCCAGAACGCACTATCAGACAAGCGAGCGGAGGATCCTCTACGAAGTTGACAGCCTCAGATCAGATTCTCGGCTGGCGGCTACTGGGAGCGCATCGCACTGCGGATATGCCAACCTCAGCAGAAACGCGCAAGAAACTCCTCCAACATCCTGCACAGGTTTCATCCGGGTCTCTGTAAGCCTCTGACAGCAACTGCACAGCCTGGCACAAACTGGCCAACAAATGCCTTCCAACGTAAAGTGATGTAGAGTCAGCCGCGGGCCTTCAAGAGGGTTGCATCCGAGTCATCGGCACAAAGGATTGGCCTCGGCAGACTCAGCCTGTACAGTCGGCAAGTAGACCCTGAACCCTAAATCCTGAATAGTCATGGTAATACGAATAACAGTAATAATTGAAAGAAAAAACAATAGGAAAAAATGATGGTAAGAAAAAACAGTGATCATATTAATTAATGGCGTAGCACAAGATGGCCAAATGCCCAACCTACGTCACACTGAGGTTGCTGCCTTGGCGGAGCGCAGGGGACGCGATGGACCAATACTGGGCCAATTGGGCCTTCCTGTGATTCCGCCAAAGGGCCACTGTCACAGCACCAATTTCCCTCAGGCTCTCACGACCAAGTCCAGGCGCGAGCTTGAAATCTCCTCCTGGCAAGAAGCAATTGATGCAGCGGCCCTAGTGAACAACGACAGAAGGGAATGGAAGTACACGAATAAAGGTCCCTGAATGAAAAGGCGAGAATATACGGCCAGATACGGCCAGCACTGCTGCCGTCCCACCTCGCCCTCCTTGGTCTCGGGCTCCTGTCGAGCAAACTGCAGAAGTGCAGGGCCGATAGAGCCGACAGATCTTTCGTCAGTCTCCACATAGTCCCTCAAAGTAAAGCAAATCGAAGGAATTCCGTCTCTCATCTCATGCTCGTGAGGTGACTGGTCCTCCGCCCTGCGCAGTTTTAGCCGGTGAGCTCTCCACTGCCTGGCCACTGCAAGAATCAGGCGAAGCTCGGAAAAGGCTCTCGCTGAGGCTACAGCTCCAAAGACCAGTCCAGCATTTCCTCCTCCGATTCCTGCATACGCCAAGATGCCAGAGCTGTCAGAGCTGTGAGTATCACAGAATTCGCAGGGGCCTTGGGCGAGCAAGCCTGGGAGAGGAAATCTGCCAGTTCACCAACCTTAGCTTTCTGATTAGACATGTCGTTAAACCGTCACAATGCTTCCATGTCATGCTTCCACGATCCTCCATGGCTGGTAGCAGCTAGTTCGGCTGGTAGTTTCCTATCGCATCAAGTGGGAGCCGGGCCGTTACAGGCATGCCCATGGGCATCGTCTCCAGGTCCTCAAAGTGAGCTTGGGCAAAGGATGCAGCGGGTCACAAGTAGTTGGGGCGTGCGCGGATGGAATCAGGTGCGTCCCCCAGCCATCGTCGGGTGAAGTCCAGGACCTGCATTGAACCCTCTCCCATCTTCAGTCAGCATGATGGGAAGTCACCGACAGAGAGTATGCAGAGTTCCAGGCATCTCTACAGGCACTAGAATAAACGGCCTTCGTACTGCCGGGACTGTTTCATTGCCTTCATCAGGTGCAGACCTTGCTTCACATCTGCGTGTGGTCTGCAGGTGCTTCTGGCATCTTTTGGCTGCCTGATGCTGCCTGCATTCGCTTGATTATTGGTGTCGCCAAGGCTTCTACGCATCCTCTGGGCCGGAGGCGTCGATCTCGCAGACCTGCGTGACACAGACGACAGTTCCGCACAATGCTAGCTTCGACGGCAATAACGATAAGAGACGCACCTCGGCTAACACATCCGTAGGAAAGGCAGCAGACACCTACGCAGAAGTTGAGCTCTCGCTCGTAAGGTTTCCAGATAGAAGAGCCGTGGATTGAAAGCTCGGCAGCAAACCACACCAGTGCAAAGTGGTGGCGCTTCGTCTTCCTGCACCTCGTCTAAGAGCATGTCGCGGCCCTGCAGCACAAGAAGTTCCGTCTGAATTGTCTCGTAGAGCTGGATTGCTCTCTTCTCCACTGACTGTGGGCTACGAATCAGAACACCTCGCGGCGAAGCATGTCACCAACGCCCATAGGCGGACCTAAGCGACCACAAGACTGACGTAGACCCTAGGGGCATTCAGGCGTGGCAGCGGGAAGCGGCCCTTTTTTCGGCTTCACTCAACAGAAACGCGCAACACACGCTTTTCTCATTGTGAGTTTAGATCTGTGCTTCATGATGTCCCTGTCTTCTTGCTGGCCCTGGATGCCTCTGCTGCTCGTGTCCCCTGTACCAGTTCGCAAAGTCTGCCATGCTTCAGTGAGCTTTGCATTGAGCTCATGGTCGGCGGGCTCAGATTCATTCATGCTTAGGATGAACATAGTCAAGTCTTGGACGGACGTAAAGAGTCTCCAGCTTTAAAGCCTTGCCCTGGCATGTCGCTGCACTGGAGCCCAGCCTCCATGCGGTGAATCGTTCAGCTGCTTGCCGAGTTGAAACTAGCTCAGGCCATTGGGTTGTGAAACCACTAGCATTTTGTGGATGAGCCCAAGCCATTGCTAACCTGTGCGAGCGGCCTTATGCTTGCAGCAAATCGCTGCATTGCAAACGTTGAGGGTGCCAGATTACGTGGCCCAGCTTGACAACTTGCACCAACTTGCCAGCTACCACCTTCCTCCGTTACGTTCAGATGCAACTTGTTGATGAGCACTGGCATCTTCAAGTTGTTTTACCATTCCACGGCCACAACTGCTCGCACATGTCACGTCTTGCCAGGTCCACGGCAAAACCAGGACCATTTGGAAATTGATTTTGGCAAAATGTCAAACGCAAAAGACACAGGTGAGGCTGCAGATGGTACAGCACGTTGTCATCAGTGATGCATACCGCTTTCTTTATGATGACTCGTGAGGTGCAAACGGAGATGACATATCTTCGCGTTCCTCTCGTCCAAAAGAGATGTTCGTCTCCTTTTTCACATCACAATTGCACGTCGCCCCTGCGCTGCGAAGAGATGCTTTTGACATCTTCATCCGTCTGATCAATCTGCAAAGACTACATTGCATGAATGAAGTAATTACACTCAGCTCCATTTATGGAGATTCTGGTTCCTGTCCCTGCTAGTCAAACCTTCTGATAAACCAACAAAGTAACCACGCCCGTTCTGTCATGGCTGCTGTTTGAAGACCTTGTGATGGGAGTTTCTGGGGATGTTCGGACCCTTGCAAAAACCTGAGAAGAGACTCCGACTTCACATTGCCAGGATGCTTTAAACATCATGGAAGGCATCCCATTCAAGCAGAATTGACGTCAAAAACGCGCCGAGGGATCGGGGACTTGTTTTGACTGGCGAACATTCAATCAACCTGTCCACGCAGCCACCACTGTGCTTTTTGGTTCTCTGGGAAACTCATGAAACTATGATGAAACTACCAATAACAACACAAGTCTCATATCAATTTTCACAAAGTGATCAGGCAGCTAGGGGCAAACATTTCCATGCCTTGGCCCGCTTTTCAGCCACAGCAGCAAGAGCTGTTTGGACAGTCAATTGCTGCCAGCAATATCGGACGAATTGATTGATGTGAAGATCTAGAATAATAATGTCCGTAATATCATGCAATATCCAACCACTCTACGTATCGTGCGCTGGTGAAGGTGACACACACGGCCAGCTCAAACAAACTTTGGGAGGCCGTCAACGCAAGCCTAGTTTTAAGAAAAATCATGTTCGTGATTTTTGGTGACACGAAATTTCAAAAACTCCCAGCTGTGGCCTGATGAGTTCTGCATCCCTCTGGAGCATGCCAGGTCCCCGCAAGAGTCACGGTAAAGTCACGCCAGAATGCCGTACAGTCACAGTTCCAGGCCCCTGCCTGTGCCACGTTTAGTGGAAAGTCACAGTAGAGTGACGGTGATTTCGCAGTGGAGTCACGCCGAGTCACGGTCCAGTCACGATACAATCACGGTCCGCTTTGGTACCATCGGATCTGGATTAAGGGAGAACCGTTACAGTTGTAGTAAATGCGTTTTTATTTACAGCTATATAGGGAATCATGGGCGCAATGACGCGCTTCTAAGGCAGACAGCCAAAAGAATAAATATGATATGATGGGAAAGCTTCGTCTATTTTCCTACAACACGGGATCACCAGAAACATATGGGAATTGAAAGAAAGTATGGCGTAACATTAAGACGCTGTCGAGTGTATCCGTACAAAGAGGGTCTTCATGTTGGCAGCCGGTTATGTGCCCAGTAGGTTGTTCAGTGCACTGTGGAGCTGTCTCTGCGCACGATATCTTTCATGTCTCAAGACGATGCCTCTTTCAATATCGCCATTCTTGTGCAAGAATCCTGCAAACCATGATCATTTCTGGGCTGTTTGAACATGAAAACGGCTTTGGGTAAAACAGGCCGCTTGCGACAAACAAAGAACCAGCATAATAACTAGGCCGCTTGAAGAGCAGGGTGTTGTCCGGAGACATCTCATGCTGCAACTGGTGCATTTCCTGAAGATTCGTCACACGTTACATCAGCCTTAGACAGAAAATGGTTTGAGAGGGTTCGGATCCCTGAGATTGAGTGCACGGCCTTCTGAAGGTGCACCTGGCCATGGACAGCACTCGACGGAGCAGCGATATACACGGAGCATGGCAGAGATCGCCTCTGGATCTCTTGGGCCGAAGACTCGGCGGTGGATGCTGCTCGCCTTAGTGCTTTTGCTGCATACACTTATAAACCGATTGAAGAAAAATCTGAGTTGAGAGCTCAGGACAGCAGCCAGCACGCTCTGGAGTGGCAGCTTCACATCCACAGCCTTGTCAGAACCCTGATGCCACAGCTCACAGCAGCCTGCCTGTGCTGGCATAAAATCACAAGATCGGAGCCAGCATCCGGACCCGCTCCGGGAGGACATCTGTCACGTGGATAGCCTGGCTGAAAGTTCCCGACCGCATTAACACCGCTTGCTGTCAAAGGCTTTGCGGACCCTGCTGCATGTTATAGATTTCTCCACTTTTCGAACAAGCTCGCATCAATGTCTACCATCGGCAACAGTTGCTCAAAGCGATCCGACACCGACGAACGGTAACTCACCTTTGAATTATGTACAGAACTCATGCAACTCTGCGCCGAATTCAGCCTCCTTGCGGCCTATTGCTAGCTTTAGCAGTGCACCTGGCACCTCTGCAAAATAGACAGCGCGTGCACACAGGCCTTGTAGAAAACAAAACATGAAAACGTTGATGTCACTGAAGAGTCTGCTTGTCTTCAGGTCTGTGCAACCTCGAATTCCGGGGAGCTGACAGCTGATTGCCAACAGATCGAAACCGAAGCTAACGCCAGGAGTCACCATGCTGCACGCTAGCACACCTATATGCAAACATAGGAGTACAGCACGCGTCACTGCAGAGAACCGTGAGACATTATGGACGTTTTTCGGAGCTTTTAACCTCTGCAAGTGGTTCTGTGCTCATGTTATCCCCATGTTGTCCTATGTTCAGCAGGAGGTCCTTAGGCGAAGGAACTACGAACATCTAGGGCTTGCAAGTGACAGCGGTTCTGTCTGCAGGCAGTCGCTGACCACCAGTTCGGGAATGGCGACTGGTCAGGGGCTGCCGGTTCTTGCCGTACTAATCATACTGGATGACATGGGCTCACATAGGCCAACCAACATTGAAAAACAAATTTTGCCCCCGCACACCTGCAAATGCAGATTACCGCGCAACACACGTTCTTGAGTTGCTGTCGAATATCATGGCAGCGACAAAGCGGCCTGCAAGCTCAACGTCACCTGGGCGCAGGCCTTATAGAGGTATGTAACATGGTACGTAGATTGCACTGTGCAAAAGCAACCGGGAAGTGAAAACAAGAATTGGGTATGAAGCTGCAAGCTTGCCAATTCTTTCTGGGTCTCCCTCCATCCTCTCTTGGCACAGACAAACCATAAAAACAACTTAGTACTTAGCTGCCTGGAGTCCCCTATCGCCCAAAACAAACCCACCACACTGGACTGTCTCAGCTGGGCCACACTGACATGGCTCCCTAGAATCAAAAATCCTACTCAAAGGATTGCCGATGCAGCAGTTTTGGTAAGCCACCAAATCGATCAGCATGTCCATTGGTGTTGCTAAGTCTCAACCCCAAGCAACTTAATGTGGCGAGGCGACTCGCAGACAATTACATCTACAACCTTCAGAGTAAAACACCCGCAGCTGGGCCGTTGGCTCCAGCCATCTGCTTCGTGGACGTTTTGCTTGGGCAGTTGGTCAGAGTCCTGAGCACAGAGCTTGGGTCCTCGTGCCTGTCAGAAAGGACTGAAAAGAGAGAACGATGCCTTGGAGCTTGTGAGGCTGTCTGGTTTGCTCGGACCTGCACATTCTGTTAGCTACGACAAGCTTCAGCAACCTCGAGGTCACAGCTTCTCCTGCGCAAGCCTGTTTCCAGAAGCTCTTCTTTTGCTTCTTCCATTGGCGGCTCTGCGCTGGGCCGCAGATGTGGCAAAAGGAGCACCTCAGTTCTTGAGATGTTGAGGCTGCATGCTTTCAAGAATCTTACGGCAATGCCTGTTTGGCAGCCAAGCAGCTGATACCCAAATCGACATGACGAACGGCATTTGAAGTCGCACGGCTTGCAGAGCCCCAGATAATGCCTCGGGCAGCCGCAACTGTGCGCAGAAAGCTCACACCCTTCACGGAGCACGAGGTAACCGCTTGCTGCTCCCAATGGAAGGACACGGAACGGTAGGCTCCTGGCACAAGACGGGTGCAGTGCGCAAAGGCCAGAGAACACACCCAGCGCTGTCCCTCCTCCAACATCGTTTGGAGCCTCAGCACGCATGGTGATGCCAGCGGCGAGGGTGGCGAAGCCTTCGCACGATACCCGTGCCTTCCAGACACCACCTACAAGACCACAGCCAATGTGCCCAAGGGGCATCTGTTGGGCTCCGAGTGCTATCAGAGGCTGCGCAGCTTTCGACTTTGCCCTGCCACAAATCTAATCGCTATTCTGGAGATATCAACAATGTCTCCTGCTGACCTCGTACCCTTCTGGCATTTTGATGGCATTGAAGGTGTTCCTTGCCTGGCAGATGGCACAACCACCCAGCAAGAAGCTTAGGATTGAATGACTGGGGGGTTTCATCCAGGGTTGCTTGACATGCCAAACTTGTATCTAGCACTCAATCATCACATGTCAAACAACGGCCTTCGCCGGCCGCATCTCTAGGCCAGGAGGCGGGCCGAGCTGGGCTGGTCTGGCCAAGTTGACTGGTGCTTCAGGTGTGAAAGGATGGATGGATTTTGGATCCATATAGTTGCTGCTGGAAGGAACCAGCAAGCTGAGTAGAAAGTCCTAATGGCACAGACGTCATACCACTATCCTGCATGGCTCAAAAACGCAAAGTTCTACACGCGCTGCAAAAAAAAAAGAACGCTGCAATTTTCAGGAACGCCGAAACTCGCCTCCCGCACAGTATATTGCCCTGATGTAGCAAGCACAAGATTTCTCAGCACGGAAGCGTAACAGGTCGCTTGGTCATGACAGATTCGCAAAGGAGAGGTGCCGAAAACATCTTTCATGAGCAGTCCTTGCTCACTCATGCTTATTTTCAATTCACACGCCACAAGCCTGCGGAAACTGCTGAGCGCATGTGCAAGTTTCAATGCGGTCAAGTTTGGTCCCTTCCGTGGTTGCGTAACAACAAGTACAGCTTCGCGCGCCTGCTCGATACGGGTGTGGGTTGTGGGGTGCACGCGTGAATTCGATGCCAACGTGACAAGATCTCAACCTCCTGGATGCTGTTTGGTCCTTGAGGTGTTGCAACTTGCGCGCCTTCCGAAAGGACACATGCTTAACTTTTGAAGCCTAAAGAGAAACGGCCTCAAAGCACCGGTTAAAGAACTACCATACGTTTATAGCATAAACTCTTGCAGATGATGGACACCGCGTCCGAAGACACAGGGTGAACCAGATCAAGAAGTTGCTCATGTTGTAGGCTGGCGTCGCCACCAATGCGCCAACTTCTTTGAGTAAACCTGCCGTGAACCCTCCCTCCACTAAGAGCTCAAATCTTGAAAGCCTGGCGGGTGTCCCCGTTACGCAACCCCGTCAGAAATGCAGACAACCTTCCACCAATTGGTCTAAACGCAATTCCCCCCACCCAAACGCAAGTCTGACCGCAGCTTGGGTGACTTTTTGTGCCCGTAAGCAGCATGAGCGAAAATTCAAAGTTCCCCTTCCCTGGCAGCGGCAATTTCACAAGCATAACTATTTCATTTGCATCTGAAAAAACTAATCCGTGCAGAGGCTGGGCACGTGTCTTCCACGCTTAGCAAGATAAAGCTCATTACGAAAGGCAGCTTTGTCCAGCAGTTCAGCTGTTTCCTGTCCTCCAAGTCAATACACACAAAGGCACACCTAAGTATTCCTAAGCTGCATCCGCACAAGTCCTTTATGCCACAAGCAGATCAAGTCTTGAGCCAACATAAATTGGCATGTCATGACTCACCTAAGTGGTCACAAGGAACTGCATTTTTAACACACCCCCTCGGACGCAAGTTTGGAAAGCCCGAAACCCAACCAAAGAACAACAATCCAGGGAAACCAAACCAAAACTTCCAAACAAGCCCACACAAATTGTAGGGATCACACCAAAGTTGTCACTATTGCATCCAGGAAAAAAATCGATGCAAGTGAAGAAGAACTGCCCAAAAGCGTTAAGTGCAGGCTTGATTGCAAACTGAGTGCACTTCAGCACTAGTTGAAAAGTTGCCTTGCAAACGGAAGGCCTAGTTACCCCAAAGTTATACTGTTGCAAGTTGCAAATGCTGCCTCAAAAGTTGTTTAAACCAACGTGGCGCAAATGCAAAAGAAGTTGCTAACAAAAAACAGAAAAGTTGTAGCCAGAGTCACAAGTGAAACGCCTGAAGAAAGTGACTCAAAAATTGCTGGCTGAAAAGAAGTAGGTGGTAGGCCCATCAAAGTGCAGCTACCACCAGCCATATGGGTAGGCCCATCAAAGTGCAACTACACAAACGTTTCCAGCTCAAAGTCGCGCTCGCCTATTGCAGATTGAGGTGTTGCAAAATTTTTTGTAATGCAATATCCAGTCTGTGGTTTCTATCGGCTTAGCCGACTTTGCGATAGCGTTTGCAAGGTGCAATCAACCTACACCTCCAAAGCACGTCGCCAGAAGTGCTAGATCAACCAAGGAATCTGCGGGGCCGTGAAGTTAAATTGACTGGTCCCAAAGTTGGCGCTTGACCAAAGTGTGCCCAACCCGAACATAGCCTTTTGAAGTTTGGGAATGGTAAACTGCATCAAGCTTCCAACGTGACTCGCCATGTGGTCAAAGTCATCATGGATGCCAATTCAAGTGGGTCCCTGATGGACACAGAAGTGACTTTAAGTAAGAAGTCAATGTACTGCCGGTTCCAAAACCGGCCACATGTTGACAAGAAACTTGTTGCACCGCATTCGAAAACCAAGTACAACAAAGTGTGCAATACCATGGGCAAAGTCCCGGCCATATTGACGATGGTAATCCAAGTTCAATAGCAGATAAAGTAGCGCTGTTCAGAAGTGGGCCTTCAGAGTCCGCTGCCCATGGAACATCTTCCGACAGGACCTGAAAGTAGCCACGAAGTGTAATCCTTTGCAGCATTGACACCCAAGTTGGCTCTGCAAAAGCAATCCACATTGTAAAAAAAAAAAAAAACAAATTTTGATGTGCATTCCTGCATCATGTCCGCCCCAGAAAAGGCTGCATCTTTTTGCAGCATTCGAACGTAGTCCTGGCTTTGTAAGGCAGGGGCGTGAGCCGCCCTAAAGCATTGGCCAAGCGCAACAGCTGACTGAGAGCTGATGCACAAGCAACTTGAAATTCAGGAGTTCAGGTCGCCATCTGTGTCCCTACCCAAACCCCATAAGAGAAAACGGCGGTACTCCAAGTTCTTACGAAAAAAACAAATTCACAAGACTTGCCCAGACGCGAATGCAGCGGTGAGTAAAGGAATCACCTGCGATCGTGCCGAACGAGACTTAGTCCACGTAGCCCGAGTGACCTTGCTATGTTGGAGAAGCATTCGGCCAGGCTTTTTGTAACGTAGCACAGAGCGACTTGCTTTCCATCGCCCCCGCACTTGGATCTGCTGCGCATCTCTTACACCATGATATGCATCGTGTGATGCACCAGAATGCCGGAGAATGCGTGGAGTCAACTGCGGTGCTGAGAGGCCAACTTTCTCGGCAGCCTGGGCAATCTGATCACAATACTTTCGGTATGTCAAATGAGGGAACAGTTTCTCATGGCCACGGTTTGCACTGAAAAGCGACTTGATGACTACATTGGTGTCAAAGCGTTGGTGAGTGTTAAAGAGAACCACGTCATCATATTCGCCAGCTTTCGTGGGCTTGCCATCTTCAAAAGGGACAATGATAAGCCCCCATACTTCATGTCTTCGCACTGCCTGTGGTTGCAAAACGCTGGCCTTCTTCAGGGCAATGAGTTCACATGGTCTAAGATAAGTATGGACATATTGCAGGGCCACCAAGTCCCATAGTTGCAGGTCAATTCCCGCACGCGACTTTGGAGGAAACCTAGATTTCCAGCCTTTTAGAGCCTGCTTCGCAAATGGAAGCTGATCTTTTTCAGCCACATGAAAATCCGAACGCAAAGCAATCCATCCAAAAACTGCGTAGCTAGCATCTGTGAAGCAACGACCATCTTCACAAAGTTCATGAATGAAACATGTCATATTTTTGCCCAAGCCTGTATGATCCTTCTTTCGAGTTCCATGCTCTCGACACCATTGATCAAACTCTGCAGCCGTCTTCGCACACAGTGTCTGCGTACGTGATTTGAGTTGTGAAGCTCTGAGCCTTCTTGCAAGGGAAATCTCAGGAGGACCATCCAGCTGTCGTTTTGCGGCACGCCTTTTGATTGTTTTTCTTTTGTCTACGTCTTGATGCTTCGGCTCGAGAATGTTGACCGAACGTGATGGATTCGAGGATCTTCGGGAAACTCTTTTCAAAGTCTTTGCAGAGTTCAAGCTGTCGGGCACGTCCATTGTTTGCAGCTTCTTCGAACCGGAGGGCAAATCCCCCAGCACCTGATCCAGACTTTTCTGAAACATTAAGCAGCGTGGGCTTCACTGCTTGAGCCCAGGCCTTGCAAAGGTCAAGCGGATAAGCACCTGCAAGTTCAGTGGCATTAGCCCACTGAGTTTCGCCGTCCTGTTGTTGCTGTTTCCGTCCTTGGAGCACTGTCTGATGTCGTTTATGTGTACAAGAGCGCTGCAAATCATCAAGAAGCTCGCAGTTTGTAAGCAACATGGCCGGCTTCTTGTATTCAGCTCCATAACGACAATGAGTGAAATACTTCTTACACCTGGCAACAGCATTAACTCCTCTATAGCCGGGAACTGCCAGAGCCTTGAGCTCGCAGGATTCTCGATAGACCACTGGGTTTGACGTCGATGGCATAGCCTGGCAAGTTCAGCTGAAAAGAATGCAAGTTTGCACCCAACTCTCTCTCGCGCACGTGCTCGAATGAGGTTCCTGATATTGCGCCTAGCATTGGAGAAAACAATGCAAGGGGTACCCAAGTGAAGGAAAGAGACCTTCTCCTCAAGGATCAGCTGCTTTATTAGAATTTGTGTGGATCTTCGGCTCAAATCAAAGGCGCAGCCCTTCTTGACGTCAATCGTGGGCAAGGTACATAGTCCCTCCGCAGAAATTGCTTGCGTGAGACGACCACTCCCACTGAAGACTTCCCAAAAAACACCACGCTTGTAAAGTCCAGGAGCTTTAGGATTAGCCCGCCAACTGGTAGAGGAAGTAGAAGGCGAAGCAGGGGAAGTATGTCCCAGAAAAGACATGTCGGCCTCGCATCGACCACATCCCCGAACTCCTCTGCATCTCCCTCGTTGAGCTGCCTGCTCCTGCCCATGCCAAATGTCAAACAAATTCAACTGTACTATTGGGTGTCCATGCACTTCACAATGGCAATCAAGATGATCATCAGCATTCTTTGTCTTTTTGTCTACTTCTCCCCCCTCCGGATGTAGCTGCGATGTAAATCCCCGACGTAGCACTGATCCATTTTGAGATTTCTCAAAACGTCGTGAAGGTGAATCTGCTGCGTTGCGTTTGGTCTCTACACGCCGTAGCCTCCAACGAATGCCCAGGCCTGCCTGAAAAGCACCGGCAACTCGGCATAGTCGATTGAGGCCTGGTCGTGAGCTTCTTCCCTTCTCGAAACAAAGCACCACTGGGAGGTTATCGCGAAGGGTCAGCTTCTTCAGTCCAGCAAGAGATGCAACCCGAGCAGTGCACTTCAGACGACTGAGCGCAACGCCTAGCTTCCTTCATTCCTATGTGCTCAGCTGAAGATTTCCATCGCTTAGCCCAAAGCAGAGAGAAGCTGTTTTAAAAGTTTTAGACCAAATCTTAAGGTCCACTCTTACTCTATCCTACCCCACTCCGACCTAACCACAGGCGGCACTCTTTCCTCACTGCGGCTGCAGTCTGTTGGGGTGTGGTTTTGAGCCTA
>CAJNIZ010022101.1:26971-68480 GCA_905231905.1 Symbiodinium pilosum
ATGTACAATCGAAATGTTTGTTATGTTTTCATCAACCAAAGCAGGATCAAGTGGAGGTACCAGAGCCGGACATTCAACATCATCTCGCATCGCACGCTTTGCCTTGAATTGGGACATGATGGCACTCGACTTGAGCCAGGAGCCTTCTCGAAGAGCTTCTTGAAGCCAGGCAGCATAGTTAGTCCCCAAACCAAAACCATCTCGCGACTTGGATGGGTTTACACTCATAAGGGCACTCTCAAGCTCACCGAACTCATACACAATCTCACTGTCCCTGGCATTGCCGTGGGTTTTTATGATTTCCTTCAAAGACTCTGGCATGGCAATGTACCTCCACCTTTCGCGGAAACGGCAAACTTCTCGCAGCTTCACTGCATCCATCCTTGCAGTCATCAAGGCATAGCCGTGGGTGGCTGAGTCACCCATGTCAATTTGCTGCACGAAACTTGCTCCCAAATCAACTCTGCAGAGCCACACCAGATTGCATGCCATGGTAATCTCGGCCCGGACCGTGGGCCAAAGGAGGGAACAACCGCATCACCGAGGTTGCATGGCCTAGCCGCACTTCTACTAAGCGTGTCCTGACTTTTGACCGCCTTGCCAAAGCAACCCCAGCAAGATGAATGCGCCATATGCGATGAGGTTTGTTTCGGAGAACTTTGTTCTTGAAATCGATGACACAGCCAACCGTCTCCAGCAATTGCACCGGCTCCTCGGTCCACACTATGGGGATCCCTTTTTGAGCAAGAGCCGGATCGATCTCGGTAATCCGCCTCGCGACTTCCTCCTCGGTCCGTCCTACGATGGCCGATGGCAACATTGTCGACATATGTGGAAGTGATGGTTGGGGCCTCATCAAGCTGAGGCACGGGAAGTTTTTCTCTCATTTCTCTCGCGCCTAGCTTGCTACACTCCCTGACGATCGACGCCACTGTCTCATTCGCGAAGAAGAGTGCCCATGTCCGTCCCATAGGCATCACTGCAATCACTGGACACAGCACATCCGAGCTATTCACCGGGACGTTTCTTAGCATGTCCTCGTCGAAAACAGAATGTAAATCAAACCCATTGGAATTCCAGTAGTCGACGCTGTTTGGAGCATCAATCCCGAACCACGAGGCCATCTCTTTGATATCGAACCTGTAGAAGCAGTCTGAAACGCCCATTTCCGAACCCCAGCCATAGCCATTCTCACAAATGGCTTGGCCACCAAGGAGCTCCTCAGACAGGCCCAGGTCCATGTAGTTCACAGCACTGCCTAAACGCGTCACTGGCGGGCGCCGATGATGACAATTCGTGATCCGGGCGTCGACGATCATCCTGATAGCCGATGGATCCTTCTTCCTCACGAAGAGGATGCCCACTTTGCTGCGAATTCGTTTTCGAAAAGATAAAACTCCAGCCTTGAACAGTCGCTTGAAGAAGTCCAACCGAGTCGCCGCATCATTTCGAAGCGTCGGATCCCAGTGAGGCTGCCGTGGACAAAGGTCAGGATTCTCACGTTTAAAGGCTTCAAACTCCTCGGGTGACCGCTCGATGCGCGCACGCCGTCTGCGGTAAAGTGGTAGCACATGACACGGCAGAAGTTCACCGAGCGCCTGAGGTTGAATTCTGGAACGAAGTATTTTTCACTTCTCCGGGTCATAGCTTGCAAGGTGGCCAGGCTCCTCATCAAGAGGTTAATTGAGCTCATCAGATCTCGAAGAGATCCCTCTGCATCCATACCCTCCGGAATCGGACCCGCCTCTTCAATTGCGCCGCGCACGTAGGAAACTTGCACAGCGGTAGGCGGACGATGAGCGTGCTGCGGAAGAGGATTTTCGAATTTGTAGCCCGCAAGACGGTTCAGCGCATTCACTGTCCTATTCTCGCATGAGGGCAGACCCTGAAGGACCCCAGGGCCAATAGGGAAGGGAAAACCATGCCGTCTGTGCTCAAGGCTGTCCCGCCAGACTGACCAAGACACGTCTGGAAGAGTTGTTCATCAGTCATGTGGATGGGCCGGCCCCCGAAGAGTCGCCGGCACCGGTTTTGCCTTGTCTACCACGTCCTCTGCCTCATCCTCGGGCTCTGTCATCTGAATCATTTTTGCCGTAGTTGCCGCGGTCACGTCGACCCCCAAACTCTTCACGATAAAGCCGAGCTTGCTTCTGAACATTGGCCCTCTCCTTGAGCTTGCCCGAGATCCAATTCGTGAAGTCCATTGTGACGGCTGGACCCGCTGCGCCAACTGGTTGTTCCATCACCAAATCCAGTCCTGAGTAGTCAGGGGAGTTGGCTGCCATTTCGATCTGAATCAGGCGACGTACAACCAATTCAGCGCACAACAAGTTCGACAGATCAACCTGATCGATGGAGATGCCCCCACGAAGAATGTCGCAAAGGACTCTATCCTCATGAACAGCTGCACCAAAATTTGAGACTCCTGAGGATTGAGACCAATTCAAGTGGTAGGTGGCGAGGTCGCTGGCGCCCTCGCGAACTGCTCTGAGAAACTCCAGGACTGCGCGGGGAAAACTGCCCAGGTCGGCCCGGGGAATCGGATCAAAGGCATACACAAATGGAGCTTGCGGAGCAGGAAACTCTGCGCGCCTCTCCAAGGGAATATGCTTGACCACGTTGAGGTCGATCCTTTCTATGTCTCCATCCGGCGTCACTGCCACCCACACACCAGGACCAGTCTTCTCGAGCAAGACCGGCGGTGCCAAAAGAACCCTGCTGCATCACCGGGGTAATGTCGCAGTATCTGGGGCTCTCGAAGATCCAAGGTTCGAGGATTTTCTGCCATGATATCGGTCAATGGGGTTTTGAGCTACTCGCAGAGTCGACGGAGTCACTGGGCCACGACGTTCCACGACCTGAGCCTCTGAAGGAGGCGGAGATGGTTCCGTCACTGTCTTCGGCAACCGCTTACGCGCGGAGACGGTGTCATCCCACGTAGTGAAATGTGGCGGCAGGCAAACCAGGATGGGTAGGTCCTGACGAGCATCCAAGAAGCCACTCCACGGAAGAAGCATTAGGGTTGAGGGACAGCCTTTCATGCCAGCGCAGCCCTCCCATCAGGCTTCCACCAGGCTTTCGGCGACGCGAGGTCGGCAGCAGCGAAGTGTTGCAAGATGAGACGTGCGCCACCGTGCACGTCGGAGCTCGGAGAAAGGCGGCATGGGGCATATCCTCGCCGGCATCTGTGAACTCCACCTTCAGCGCCGTGTCCGCACTCAGAGACGAGCGGATCTCCGCGAGGTTGACAGCAGTGCTGTTTGAACAAGAAGCTTTAATCCACTGAGTCGTTTGGCACACGCCTGGGCGCGAACCAGGTGGTCCAGGTATCCATGATACAGCCAGAAGGCGTTTGTGAGTCAAGCATCAGCGTACAAGATCTTGTGGTAGGTTGGCCCAGGGGCTGGACACGAGCTTCAGGCCGAACGACTTCAGGTCCTCGGTCGAGGTAGGCCGGTCCCATCAGTCCCACTGCTTGAGCGAAGGTATTGATCAAATGTGTCCTTGACTAGCGCCGAGCTCGAAGTCTCGGAGAAATCACCTGAGGCGAATTCTGACTGTAGGCGACCAACCAAAGCTCCGCCGTCAGCTCCGCCTTGCCCACGCGAGCCAGCCTAGGAGACGGCGTCTTCGGAGAACTAGCCTGCAGCTCAGCACGACGTTTGTCGGAGAACTTCGGTGCCATGGCGACCAGGTGAGCTAACGAACACAATACCCTGCGCGTTGAGGCCGAGATAGCTGCAAGTGAGCTCTCACATACGTGCACAGGAACAAAACCCTTGGAACCACGTGCACTCAAACACCCTTTCCTTGGCTGGACGTCAGCCACCGAGGCGCGAACCCCGGTCAAGCGGGAACTTCCAGCACTGCACACACCCCGCCTTTGAACCGAAACGGCTAAAACAGCCTCTGCGTGCCCAAGACCGGCATCCTGCATGCTTCAAAAAGCTGCCGCCTAGGGTCCTGAATGGCCTCCGCGGCACCCGAAACGGCACAACAAAACCACACATAAACAGACCGCTCGTCACCCCTGTTTTCAAGGCCCGCGCGGAGACCTCCCCAAAACCCTCCCTCGGTAGGGTCTAGCCCGCGAAACACGGCCAAATTTGACCACTTTAGGGCTTTCCTAACCCCCACACCCGCTTAGTACAGATCAGCAAAGCTGGACGAAAGCTTGGGAAGCTTTCGTAACTTCTATGGACTACGACATGTAGAGCTAAGGGACATCTATGCATGTCAAAATCCAATCAAGGCCTCATCTTGGGCCTGGCAAAACATGTATCTACGTATAACTGAAACAAGAATGTGCAAGGACTGCTCCTGAGCAATGGCATTCGGTGGCTATCGAAACAGGATCCCCAAAATTCATCCCATATTCACTCCCATTCTCTCCCGCAAGCACCATTTAGTTGAAGGCAGTGAGGCAAGCACCCTTGTCCTTCCCCGTTCGTGGCAGCACAGCTCTCAAAGCAAACGCTGCAGCGAACCTGAGCACGCCGGCGTCGCTGTACATGCCTCAGTCAGGTTGCAACGTGATCTTAGAGTGCTTGGACTGCCTGCACTGCTGGGCCGAGGCCCCAGCCGACGGAGACCTTTTTGGGTCTCGTGCCCGCCCGCTGTTAGCCAAAAAGGGCTAACCATCAATAGATATCAGGAATGAGGGTGAACGAATCCAAAGCTGGCAAAGCCTGTGGTGTGGGGGGCGTCATTCGCATCTGAAGACTCTCACCCAATGCCAACTGGCCAACACCCAATCCTCCTCACTAGTCAGCAACATGCCAGCCAGAGCCGTGAGGATCTGTCGCAAGGCTGTCTGCGCCTTCTGCACCTGTGCCGCGGGGCGAGCTCAAAACACTCGACAGCCTCTCTTGACATCTGAAATCTCCTCCTACGATGGCTGCACGTGCTGAGTTTCTCTAAATAGGCTTGAAAGGAATCCACCGAGGCTGGAGGTCTGGGTTTTTTCATCCAGGTCCGGAGCTTAGGGAAGCAAGTTAATTCTCCCCCTACCCCCTCCCACTCCCAGTGGGCACTACTCCGGAACGTTTGTTTTTGTTCGGTTTCTAGGGGGGGCAGGGGTTCTGCTGGGTGCCGCACAGGCTGGCATGGCTCTCAAAAGGGGACTCCCCCTAGGCGCCAGGCCAAAAAAACGAATTTGGGGTCCGGGCCCTGCTGCAGCGTACGATGTCCCTGCTAGCATGCTCTCTCGCCTCACCACAATCGCCGAGGCGCTCTCGCGATTAAAGTAATGTAATGCTTACTGCTCCGCTGCACGGCTGCACCACTGCAGCACCGCTGCCGCACCGCCACTGCTGCCACCACAACCGCTTTCACCACCGCCACCACAAGTGTGCACCGCGTGTGCTTCCGAGTGTACTTAGGCCCCTTAACGTACTTTGCTACCGTCCTCCTCAGGTCCTCCTCCTCCCCACCGCCAGCCCCCATCGCTCGCACCGCCTCTGTTGGAGGTAATGCCGCAACACGACGATGTCGCAGTCAGCAGCAAGTTTATTAGATCAGCTTGATACGAGGGTTACAAAAGAGCCATCATTCAACAGAAATGCGAAGTCATCAAGCAGGCCTCCTCACTGCTCGTACCTGCAGGGCTCTTACAGAAAGCACTGCGACAGAAAAGAGCAATTCAGACCATTGCGCACCCATTTCAAAGGCCAGAGCTGCACATCCATCCAAGGAAGTTCCTGCAAGCCCTGAGGGTGGAGAAACCGCGAGGTATTTAGGGACAGGATCGCTCCAAATGCTGGCTGGGTATGAGGGTGCTTTGCTGCAAGAGCACGAAACATGCTGGCATTCTTCTGGTAAACACCAGCTACTGCGAGCTACTACGAAGGAAGCAAGGCAGCAAGCGAAGAGCGGTCCACGCAAGCCCATGAGCCAAGCAGCAAACATGACAAGAGTCCCACACAACTCCGATCCTCAAAGTAATGAGAATCATCGCGGTTACTATGAGTGCGGCAAGGCATGCAAAAAAGCGTTATGTGAAAAAGAAAGGCGCAGCTTTTTCAAGCATGGCATGTTGCCAGCTCCGCGTTCTCCAGAGGGGCATGCGGCTTCCGACCGAGTCTTCTACAGGAATCTGTGCAGAATGACTACACCGGATGTTGAACTGCAAGAGGTTCTACTGCTGCACGTAAAACAGTCCGCTGGGGCAAATAGCCATGTCCAACTTCAGCACGCACCCCAATGGTGAGATGCTTCAGCCCAGGTGAGACTTGTGTACCATGCTCTTCAAGTAACTAGCTCAATACCGTAGTACAGTAGGATGGTATTCTCCAAAACTACAGGTTCCCAGCCATACGACATGCTCATGTTGGAAGTGGAGTTCTGTACAGGGAAGTTGTGGATCGCTCCGTCACAACGAGGTGCCTGAAACTTGTCACAGGCACGCACGCTGCTGAATGAAAAAGTTGGGTGCTTCCAGCCTCTGATCCGGAGAGATGCAGAGGCCCGTAATCTCCGGCCCTGGAACGCTTATCGCAGCAGTCACCTGCAAGGTCATTGGCGGCTCCGGCCGAACCCTAAACACTGCTGGCCAAGGCTGCCACTTCGCCCTCCGGATTTAGAACAACCTGCAGCCAAGCACAGAGTCGTATATCACCTCTCTAGAAAACTACTGTTGCATCTTGGCGCAATACGACTCGGCCCATCTCCGTGTTTTCAGCGAAGTCAAAGTGAGCGACGTAAAGGTCACCCGCAGCACTGACCTGCACAGAAATGCCTAAGTGTTTGGGTTTTGTTTGATTTTGGAATGTGTGAGGGGGCACCGCCAGTGCCGTCGGCCCGAAGCGCCCAGAAAGTTGCGCGAAAACGCTGCAGTGGAACACTTGCGGCCTTCAGGGCTCTTGACATGTTGAGCATTGTGGAGCCCTCGATGTCTCATAGGGATGTGGGAAGGGCCACAAAGTAGAACAAAGCCAATGAAAGAGCAAGGTAGCCAGGTAAGTTCCCAGCGGATGTTGCGTAAACCGAAGGATGCCTGGGTTTCAGACCATCTCATCAGACAAGCTGCAACGTAACTCTTTTAAGGCTCAGGTACGGTTCATAGCCATCTCTGCCACCTCACACATTCATAACAGCTGCGAGGCACTGATGAAAGACGCCTCTGGTGTAAGCCCTTGGCGTAGATGTTCTTCTCATCCGGAGATAGCGCTACGCCAGAGGGATGCGCGAGCGTGTTGAGGCACAGCGGAATCAGCCTTGCCAGCTGACATGTTCAGCTTAGGCCCTTGCTATGTGACGTCGTAATGATCTAGGGGCTGGGCAGCTGCGTTGATGGGCTAATGGCAAAAACAGAACCGCGTGGGTTCTGCAGTGAGGTCTCGCCAAAAGGCCTGCGAGGAAGTGGAAGTGGCTCATCGCACTTTGCTCTCGCGTTCGCTTCAGGTCTCTGGCCCACTGTCTGTGAAGTAGAGCATGCCAGTCCTCGGCTCTGCAGCCGTTGCAGCCGTTGCAGGCGTTGCAGGCGTTGCAGGCGCTGCAGGCACGTCAGGCACTTGAGGCGCGTTGGTTATGTGGCAGAAGCAGAAAACTCCAACTAGGTCTGTCGCTGGCGCGACAGGCACAGCGAGTTTGGCCTCAACAGTGGTCAGCCGAACCCCAGGAGCTCATTTCTAAAGTCTATGCTGCGCGCCCCAGAAACTGAGACTGCTCGTACCTCAGACGGGTTCCACCATGCCAGCTCACGCGCTATGACGGACCAATGAGCGCACTCTTTCACGTAAGGATCAATTTGATGCGCGAAGGTGCCACCTTCTCTTTCCACCTGGGGTGGATCGTTGAAGACAAAGCTCTGCCGCTTTGCCATGGCGTGATTCCACTGAGGCCACGGGCGCGCAGGATCCGAAAGATGGCCTGGTGCGCGGCATCGCACACGAAGGCCACTCCCTGATCAAGCTCGTCAGGTTTTTGTCGAGAAGGCCAAGGAATATATCAAGCCTGGCTGTCGAAGTCTATGCCCAGGGGCTGCCCCGAGGAGTTTCCCCAGGCTTCCATCTGGAACCTGTAAAACTAGCTTCAGCTTGAACTAGATCTGCCATGTAAGGGCTTGAAGAACTAGTGACACTGGAAGCGCATCTGTCGCGGCCCGACCAAGGTCAGCACTCACCATCGTAGCCTTCAGGCGTCGAATAGCGAAAGATGTCGCCCGAGGCGGATACAGCAAAGAGGTCGCCAGACCTTAGCTGCGAGTTGATGCATGCTGCAATGCTCTGGTTATACTTTTACCAAGCCGCCTGTGTCTAACTGTAGCGTTTTCGAACACTTCAGTTCAGGGAGACAAGACCGGTTGCCTTCTTGAGGCTGTCACACACGCGCCACAAGCTATCATGATGTTGGGCTTATTATCATGCTTGGCCATGGTTCCATGGTTGCGAACACAAGCAAAAACCAGCCATGGCTATGGCTCTTGCCATGCTGATTCTAACCACTCTTTACTTGCTTGTCATCAGCAGGGAATGAAGCAATGGAAAAGAAAGTGTCAACTAAAGGAATCATATAGGCTACTATGTTGCATGTATTCAGAAGTTTCTAGTTCCTACTGTCCCCCAGAAAACTGAGCCATGCTCGGCCCGAAGGTTGGCGAAGTGACTGGATACTCGTTGCCGATGACCTGCGGGACAGAGAAGATCCAAAGAGCCCCGCCAGGGATATTGGTGGTTGTAATGACGGTCGTACGCACAAAGCAAAAAGAATATACAAGAATGAAGAATGTACATATGTGTATGTGTATGTATTGCCACATCAGCGATGATGATCCACATGTCAAGCACCGGTTGGCATCTTGACTGCGGGCCTGCAGGTCATCCGACATCGTTTCTGTGCAAGGCTTTGCCTGGTTGACCCGGCTTCTTCAAGGTGCCAACGTGCAGACTGAATCTGAGCCCGCGACCTGCTCACAGAAGGCCCTACCTTTTTGGCCCCTGAATACTGAGCCGGAGGAAGCCGAGGGAACGTGCGTTTGCTGCTGCAGCAGTCCATCTCAAATTTAGAAAGGCCGGATTGCAAGAACACCCCTTCGGCTTTGGGCGGGTTGGCTTGGCCGGCGTTATAGTGTTTAGAGGGTACATCCGATCAATCTGCTGAACTGTTCTGAAGGCCACATATCTGATGGAGACGTTAACGCACCTTCCTGCGTCATGCAGGTACAACTCCAATCTCTTCTTTTTACACGTCCGGAAAAGGCATTGTGTCTGCCTCAAGATTTGCGCGGAACAAGCCTAAACTTGTCTGGCTCAGGACTGAACTTGCAGAGCCTACAGGGACCCCTGTTTTTGAGACTTTTTGATATGCCTCCACATTTACCTAGCCCTGTCATTTGGCCACCCATAAATGCTGAATCCTTCAATGCCCCAAAGCCCAACACGCAAGCCCATGATAGATTCTACAAACCACCTCACAACAAAGGGGATGGGCAGCTTTGGTCCACGGAACATTTTTTCTCGACCAGGCAACCCACTTCAACACAGCGTCAAAGCCACAATCAAGTTTCCCGAGCAGCCACATTTCAACACAATGCTGCGCTGAATGCTCCCCATACTTCTTACAGCAGACTGCAATTTGATCGTGGCAGACTCCTGTCTAAAGGCTTGAACCTTGAACCCTTTACTTGCTTTACACGACGCAGTCTGTCAAACCACCGCGTTTTGCTCTCCAAAGCGCTTCTTTTGCGAGCGGTAGGCCATGCACTGTCTCTCCTCATCCCCAGCATCATGGATCAAAGCCAACAAGCAACAGCTGCTGGGTCGCGCACTCACAAAACGAAAAGGGTCCTCTGCAACGCCGTCGCCATGTCTGCATGGATTCGCAGAGTCAACAACGGACAACCAAAAAGGCGCGCGAGGACAGGCAATCCAGCAAGAATCAAGAAAAAAGCCAGCGCCTGCTGTGTCTGGAGAGATGTGTCACCTTGTCTTGAGAAAACCAAAGATGGAGTACCTGGCAATCATAACCAACCCACAGCAAGCATGTCCGTTGCATGGGAGCACTTCTTGCGCATGCCCATCACGGAGAAAGGCATCAGAATGAACACCTTGCACAAGATAACTGGCGCAGAGGTAATTTCTCGCGCATGCCACATTAAGTTCAGGGTCCAATCTCACACGAACAATCTCCGGGCTTGAGTCGAGAAAGCTTGTCACTAAGAAGACCAGGGTTTCTAAGCAGGCAGCCACTATGAGGACAGCGCCAATGAGCCATGGCCTTGTCAGGCGCATGGCAGCTTGAAAGCTCAGCCAGTGAAGGTACCAGTGCTTTGCAGTGCTTTGGGTTCCGAGCTCTTGGCCCTGTCTGCACCTCTGGGATCTCGGTCGCAACCTGCTCTGGATCGGCCATCTCGTCAACTTGCCTCCAGAAAGGACATCTTTTACTTGTTACATTTACTTGCTGCATGCGCAAACATTCTGTGGCCTTCTGGGCCATGCTCACGGCATCCGGCTCCAGGACAAAACTAGCATCTGTTTGGTGTTCGGGCTGCAGAAATAGTATTGACTTCAAGGTGAGATGCAGCATGTTCAACCTGTTGTTGCTGACGATGATGGCTGTATGGCTGCAAAGAAACATGAAACAGCTGAGGGGGATAGCGTGCTGTTGCACGAAAACTGCTCGAATCCAGGCCCGGCGGACGATGCATGCTGAGGACTTTGCATCAATGAATGGGCTAACCCTCAAAACGCCAGCGTCTCACCCATGTTCCAAAAGCCGAAATTCCGTTCATCCGGTTCGCCTGAAGTGGTACCACGTTGCAAATGATTTGATGCATGCCAAGCTCTCCCCGGAGCGAGCACGCAGGCAACTAACAGCTCGGCTTCGATTTTGACAAGACAGCCACAGATCTTCTCTGACACTTGAAAGAGGACTGCTTCATCGGGGCCTTTACGTACCGAACAGCCCCAAACCCTTGATTTGGTCAGCAGTCCATGTAGGTAGCATTGGTGGAAGGAATGATAGCACAAGCAATAGTGGCTTGCGGCTGTCAATTTCCTTAATCTGTTGAGGCATCTAAGAAGCTGCTGACAAACTGGCAGATACTTCGCAAATGACGCATTGGACTATGAGTTCGAAAACAAAGCAGAAAACTGAACCCCCAATTCCACGGGGAGCGCACTGCTGAAAAATCATGAATGCTTCCCTGTTGCGGTCTTGGTGTTGTGGAGTGTGGAGTGTGGAGGTTCGCATCAGCCTCACCTATGAAAAAAGTCACAGCCAACAGAGGATCGTTTAGGCGCAGAAATAAAGCACAATACCTCGCGGAAATAAAATGCTCTGCACACGTCAGCCACTCTAAATCTTGTGGGAGGCTGAGTTTTGAGACGCTGCTTGAAGATGGGGGGGGACCTCGGCATTGCCAAGACCGATTGGCATTGTTGTGTTGTCCCCTGTTGACTGTGAGCGTTGCATCAGTGTTGCCTTTGGATGATCCTTCTTGACAGCACGCATTTGCTTGATGGAGGATGTTCGCTGTAAATCTTTCGGGTGTGAACGCGGTATAGTTTTCGTAAGCAGAGGGATCCAGGCGCAATACATTACATGTTGAACTGCGAATGCTGGCGGCGCGCACCAAGGCTTGGCAGGATCACGTAGGGGCACAAGGAATTGCGCGCACCATCTGCTGTGTTTGACCGATTGTCGCAAGTGCGGTGGCAGTACATGAGCAAGACGGCCGCCAAATTGCGCAGCTGATTCGAGTGCGCCGCCCGAATTCGACATGCTCCAGCTTTGTTGTCGATGCGGCCTGGTAAAAAGGCAAATTTGATGCTATCCCAAAAGCCCTCAATCACAAGCTTATACCCTTCTTGCATCGTGCTTCAGTGTTTAAGGTTATCCGGTGGAGTCAAAACGAAAGTGACATGCAGTGTAAAATGTAAAGACATTACCTGGACCGAGGGTGCTGACACAACCATCCTCAGCCCCCAAGTGGATCGTCAACCTGTGTCCGGATGCAGAGTTAGCCTGTGATACTTGGCCTTGAGTAACTGCTAATAGTAAATAGTAGTAAAATACACATATAGCAATATATTAATGAATATAAAGTACAGCATTCAAACACGGACTGCGCTTTCGACCCAAATGCTCAGCCAGGAAATTGCCTGCCTTGCATGTCAAGCGGTTGAGATGCTGATATCGTGGGTTGGGACGACAATACTGCACGACTCCAGATGTAGCTGCACCATGGCGTTCTTTTCGCAACGCAGCATTCCTTGTGCGGGGACCTCAGTCTGGAATGTCAGGGCTAAGAGGACAGCTGTCAAAATCACAAGCCTGTGTTACTAGGAAGTAACGTAAAAACATTGTGAGGCCAAACTGCCATTTTTGGCGACTTGCTTGGGTTTTGACTGCCTCAGATTCAGCGGAACTTGTCTCTCAAGCAAGTCACGGCTCGAGGTCCACGTAGCACCGAGTGCTATCTCGCTAACCTGGCAAAGGCCCAATGCAGTCTCAGATGCTCCTGAATTCCAACAAGGACCGTCTGCTTTCTGAGCACCTCGTCGTGAGCCCGTCGTTTCGGGACCACCGTGTCGGCCGGACCTTAGACTGCTGAAAGCAAGAGCCTTGCTCTTATGTCTGAAAAAAGGCACCGTCAGCCCACCCCAATCTCACAGGCCCTGGCTGGCCACTCTTCCTGGAGGCACTTGGCCTCAGAGGTTACGGCACAAATTCTGAGTACAGGATCCTCAGTGCGCATCTCTGAGACCCAAGCCCTCTCACCATAGCACCTTCAACACACACAAACACCTGAGCTTCTGCAGCTAAAGTGACGAGGCCTCTTGCAGACGGGTCCGGAGCACGTGAAGTGGGGGTGCTGGGCCTCGGCCATTGATTGTGTGGCTTCTGAAGACCCTGCAGCCAGCCGAGGGCCCCAACTTTGCCGCAGGCCGTCCACTGCCCTGTGCTTTGAATGTGCAAAGCAGGCTCAGCAAATCACTTCACTGCCGGCCAGCATAGCTGGCCCTTTTTTGGCTTCACGTGCGCGAGGCGCGGGACTGGGGATCTGGTCCACTGAGCTGGCCGGTGGAAGCAGATCCCATTTTGGGAATGCATTTCAGGGATCACCAGTCGCTTTTGGGTAGGAGCCCCGTCTCACGCAAACCAGCGGCATACTTGGGCAGCCCATCGCCTCAGACGCAGCAGAGCTCATCTACAGAGTGAGAAATGGCAGGGACTGTGAGCAGGGACTGTGATCCACACGTACGTCCATGACACGATCATCATAATGGAGGTGGTGCATGGGCTGCAACTGCAGCCTTCCAAATGAGGCCGAGGCTGTGGTTCTCTCTTAGCACGCAACCCCTCGCCTCAGACTTGGCTCACTGCCCTTCCAAGTGGCAAGCAGGGCCAATGGAACAGCTACCAACTTGCCTGAGCCGAGCTGATCTGAGTTGGGAACTCTAAGGGCTTTCTTGGGAGAGCGCCTCCCTGCAGGGTGCCACGCACTGGCGCGTGACAGGAGCCGCATCGGCTGCGCTCCACGCCTGTTCAAAGCAAAAAACGCTCAGCTTCCGGAGCCTAATGACTTCAGAGCAAAGCATATTTCGAACTGCCCCGCAGTGATCGTAGCTACACAAAACTTGACAGAAAAATAAATCCAGAAACGATGCTCACTGGGTACTTACTTCAACTTTAGGCTTTACCCTGCTGGTATGGCTACATCAGAACCATACATTGTCACAAGCTTTTGCTTTGAGCTTTCGCAACATGTAGAAAATGCATCTACGAGCTTCAAGACCATTGCTAATAGAATACGGGGCTTCCCGGGCTTCCCCCAAGTGGGAGGTTTTCGACAATCTTAGCATCACTTTCAAACACAAATGACCATGGATTTGCTTAGAAAACTTTAAGAAGTCTTCCCCTTTGGACCTTTGGAGGTTCGCAGCGATGTGAGGCCGGCTCCAGGCTGCAAATCCAGCTGCACCTGTGTCCAAGTCATCCACGAAGGGACTGCGTCCCGAGGCTGGAGAGGCAGCTTTTGGATTTGTTTGCAGTTGGTTCGAGGCTTCAGAGGCATCGACAGTTGTTCCGGGCCATGAGAAACGACATCGAGTGCAGGCTCTTCGAGGTGGCAGTCGCGCTGGTGATCACATCAATTCAGAATGTGAGTGCAGCACTGTCTCTTTTTCGCGTACATGCGCTTTTCTTCTACCCTCTGGCCAGAACTGCAGGATTGGAGCTCAAAGAGTTCCTAATGCCTGGAACCCCCGCCTGGTCTTCCATGAAGAGCGCCTGGCATGGGCGGTCCCCCAGGCGGACATGCATAAGTACAGCGCCTAGTGAACGACACCAAGGCTATTTCCGGCACTTGGATTTGATGCTTCTACTGATAGCAATCAGCAAAGGCAACGATCCTATTTCCTGCGTAGACACGAGCTCAAGGCGCCTGCGGAGCAAGGACTAAGTCACATCTCGTGCAGAATCAAGGTTTCTAAACAGGAGCTTTCAGCCCCCCAAAATCTTGTTGGTCCGCAGGCTTAACCAGTTTTTGGTTTTCCTTCGGTGGTCGCCTTGCTTCTCGCGGGCGATGATTTCGGCCTCCTCTTCGATCTGCAGGCTGTTTTCAGCCATCATTTGCAGGAGTGGCTCGCGGTGGGCATTCTCCACCGTCGCTCGGATTCCTGTTATGAGGAATCCATCTGAGCCTTCCTTGACACTGTGATAGGCTCTCCTGAATTATGGCTATTTCAAGTGACGATCTCGCGTCCTCACCCTGGGCCTGCTCGGTATTCGCACCATCGAAGAGGCTTTTGGCGCCCGTCAAGGCGATGGAAAGCGGATCTCGGTAAGTCTCGGCCTCGCCAGCAATGATTGTGCCAGTACCGCGAAGCCCGAGGTCGACCTCCGCTGAAACCATCAAGGACCCAGGCTTGAAGTGGCTGCGCGTGATGCTCTTCCAAAGTGCGACTTGCTTTTCCATAGCACCTAGGGCGGTACTCATGGATATGCTCTCGCACAAGAGCGTATTGCGAGCCTTTCTTCGCAACCTTTTCGAAGTCCACGAAATCCACGAGACTGATGCCGTGTGTCCAGCATTCAGGGCCGGAGTGGTGATCGCCTGGATGCATCCATGTTGTGGTTTACTCTTCCCCGTCGGATCGAAGGAGGAGTCAGCTACTGGGAGATGACGAACTTCTTCTTCTTGCAGCGCATGGATCTTTAGGCTCACCTTTCTCTCTTTCAGTGCGCCAATGACAGCGTTTACCGCCACAGCATCAGCCACTGTAGGGCCCGGGAAACACCCAGCGTAGACACTGGCAGCAGCTGAAGCGTCTGGTCTCCCCTCACGAGCTGTCCAATTAAGGGAAGCCAAGGCACCACGAAGTTGCTGCTCTTCGTCCGAAGTCAACTTTTGACTTGCGGCGTCTTGCTTGAAGACCTTCCTCTCCAGCTTGATGAATTTCAAGCGGTCACGGACGTAGTCGTCCATGGAGTAGGTGAAGGAGTAGTCAGAAAGCTGCTTGACTCGACGACCAGCGTAGCCAGTGCCCTCCTTCGTCTCCATGAGGTTCACGATCTTCCCGAAGCGAAGCTTGCCTTCCAACCACTTCATCTTCTCGCGGTGAGAAGAGGATCCAGCTTCGAGGATGTCGTCGACCTCAATCACGATGATGCCCTTTGTCTTCTGGTAGTTCTCCCCGTAGGCCACCATGGCATTGTCAGGGTCGCCATCAGTGTCGTCCAAGGTCAGGATGCAGCGGTCGTAAGGGTTAACTCGGTACCCTAGCTCCTTCACTAGGATCTCCAAAAGGGATCGCCTCCACCAAGCCGGCCCAGAAACCAATCCATAGACTTCAGTCAACAAGAGGATCAGCTGATCGGGGTGGTACTGGGGGAAGCTCTCATCGGCGGGCATCCTGCATGCCAGCTTCTGCTTCCTTGTTGTCGGCTTGGCCTGTAAAAAGGCTGTTTTTGCATCCCTTGCGTGCCCTTGCCACCTCCTGCATGCTGAAAGTTGGAAGAAAAGGTATAGGGACGAGGTCAACGGTGTCGGCGCCGACCGCTCGATCTCGTGCACATGTGGATCCTTCCACCCGACAACGCACCACCGGCTTTTCGGCTCTGCCATGTTGTTGCCGGAGCCTTCCACATAGGCTGAAGGATCCCAGGATTCCGGAAGAACCGAAAAGGGGTTTCCATCGGTCAACGTACCTCGAAGTGAGCACGTATTCCGGGAACTTGTTCGCGAACTCACGGGAGTCCTTGAGGCTGAGGATGGTGATGGCTCCGGATTTCAGAAGACTCTCAATCTCCTTGTCCCGACTTTTTCGAAAAACCTTCTTGTACTTTTCAGGGAGGTCTCTGAACACAACCTCTCTGGGGCTTTCCTTCTTCTTGGTGATGAAGAACCTTTTTGCAGAAGAAACGAAGGTCGCCATGGCGTCCTTGCAAGTGAAGGTTTGCTTGGAGGTTGCTGACGGCTCCCATCGGTCGTACACCTTGTTAGGCCACCACTTGATAGCGTCGTCGCTGTCCAAGGCCTCGAAGAAGTAGGTATTCCCAGGAGGACGTGGAAGAGAAGGTGGTGTCTCCACAAAGGGGTACGGTGTTGGTCTTGTCGATGGTGTCCGAGTCGGTCCAAAGGGCCATGCTCCTCCAGAAGCTTCATCAACTCAAATGCCGCTTGGCCTTCTAAAATTCTGAGGTGTGGCAGCTGGAGGGGTCGGAACAGCTGACGTTGGAGCGCGAGTACTTTGTTCTTCCATTGCCGCATGATCCGGCCTCGGAGGTTCAGGAAGAGGAGCTGGTTCTGGAACAGGAGGGTCAAGCAAGTGCATGAGGTCCTCTTCCGGCTCATCTCCATCCATCCTTACGTCTTGACTCTGCTCCTCGGGAACTGTTGGAAGGACAGAGGTAGAAGACTGCGGAGCGTCGTCCATGTTCGCATCGTCGATGTCCTGTACGGGGCCGCCTTGATTCTCGATGTCCCTGTAATTCTTGAGGCGGCCGTTCTCGATGTCTTTCAAGAGCTCCGCAGAGAGGACTTTGATCAACTCGACTCCCAGGCTTTCCTCGGAAGTTGCCCGACGAACCTGCTCCCGTGAAGCTTTGATCAGGTAGCCACGAACACTGATCCATAAGGAGCGTTGGTTGTCGCTCTCAGCCACCACAATTCCTGGCCCAACCCAGCCCTTGTAGTCAGAGGTGGTCCTCCAAACATAGACTGTCTCTCCAGCCTTGAGGGGTTTGCCGTGGTCCGGGTGCCCTGACCTGTCGAAGTACATGTTATGCGTTCGGCATGCCTCCGTCACCGCCATCAAGGGGAGTTGCGACACTTGTTTCGTCGCAGATCTTGGCCAGTCTCGTTGTTTCCAAGCTCCTCCCATTCTCTCTGTTCGGGAGTTCTGCCAGGGGCTTCTGGCATCCGTAAGATGTGTGATGGCGCCGCTTCGTTGATGGCGGTGCAGAAGGTAGAGCTCACAAACTCCGACCCTGATCACACACCAGAAGTCGCGGGGACCTGTAGTGAATGAACCATTCGCTCATCAAAGCCTTGGGCGTTGCCTCCGAGGTTCTGTCTGGGATTTGGGAGACCACTTGGAAATTCGTCCCCCAACACACCATGTTCAGGAAGATCTTCTTCTCGTAGTAGACCAAGTCTATTCCAAGAACCTCATTGAGCGGCATGGATCGAGCCAAATGGGAAGGTCGATGAGGTGCTGGGCGTTTCCGCCCCTCACAGATCGGGCAGAAGAAGTGTTTCTTCACCCAAAATGAACTCAGGTTTGACACCCGCGTGTCGAAGAGCCCGGCAGAAAGACTGATTGTCGGGATGACCGAGATTTCGGTGTACTCGACACAGCTCTCGTCGAAGTTCAGGAGGAAGCGGAGGTTCTTCCGCAGGATGGACGTCGATCTCTCTCAGCTCTCTGCCCACCTTAACCTGATCTTCTGGAACCTGGAGGTTGCGACCATCCGTAGCTGAAGCCGAGGAAGTAGGAAGCAAATTTTGTCGCCGCTCACGTACCTCGCCTCCCAAAATCTTGCGCGAGGGGAAGACGAGCATATACTCTGCGGCAAAGGAGGATTGGTCACGTTGGTATTCCAGAAGGGGGTGCGCCAAGGACCTGGTCACCCACGTAGCAAGCTGCTGAAAATTGTGAGGCAGCATGATATTTTGCTGCACTTCAAACACGGTGATCCCTGTCCAAGAAACAGAGTCGGCGGCCGAAGAGGACTTGTTCCAGTCGTCTTCCACCACCTTCGTTGCGCCGTTGACGTAGTGCTTGGTGACAATGCGCTTGCCCGTGAAGTTGACGTTGGTCAGGTCGAAGTTGCTGTCGGCGGGAAGCGGCGGCGTACATCGCGGTCGAAAATGTCTGCAGCAGAGATTGCCTTGCGACCTTGACCAGTTGTCCGGAAGGTCCTCCACGTGCATTGCCTCAAAGAAGAGATGTTTACGAATTCCTTTAAGGATGGCATCCACAAAGGCGTCAGTATATTGAGCAGAAGCCCGAGACAAAGATCCACCTTCGATGGGTTGATGTTCATGTTGTTGATTACATCTCTTTGCCAAGGTCAGGGCCAACTCCTCAATGTTTGTGAGGAGCAGCGTAGGCTTCTTGTGGAGGCCCTGCGTCCCTTGAAGACCGAAGGCACACACCGCCTGATTAGAGGCAAGCCGCTGCAAAGAAGAAGTGCGCCAACTTTTGGCGCCTCGAGGGTGTTCAAACAGAAACCCTCTGCCGTTCTCAATTTGAAGATTCGCCAAAGAAACGGCAAAGTCGAGATGTTGCTGACCCTGAGCTTCCTCCGACTGCACTTCTGAAGGATCACGCTTGAAGTTGGTGAGGTTCCGCAATGGTGAAAACACACAGCATGGAGGACTTAGCATCAACACAGCAGGGCGCGTCTTGCTGATGAGCCTCAAAGCGGCTCTTCGATGGGACCTCTTTGAAAAATCCCATCCAGTCGAAAGATCCAAAGCCCACCCCGGCCGAAGTCCATGCAATCGGGCTCTCTTCGTAACACGAGGAGGACAGTACACCTCGGCAACGTCCACCTTGTTGAAGCTCGCTGCAACAAACTTCTTAAGCTCCTTTGTCAAAGGAGCAGTGTGTCCGACATGATCCGTAGACCAGTTGAACAAAGCCTCGTTCGCGGCGCACAGGTAGCAGTGGATCGTACTGTCGGACACGTTGTGAGTCAGGCCCTCGTCCTTGATCGTCGACGAGGACGTCGGCATCCTTGAAGTCGGTGAGGAAGTCGACTCGGTCGTCGAGGTCCAATCCTGAGCTTCCGAGCTCCATAGGAAATGATCACGAGGTGCTTCAAGGCCTGCCCACGACATTGAGGATGATGGGGTATGAGCTGCCGTAGTCAGCAAAATCATGACAGCTTTTAGCAACCATCCATTTCGAAGAATGCCACGCTTCAGGCTCCTTAGTTGAGGGCTTGAGGAATCTTCCAAGCAGGAGCCATGAAGAAAGATTCCTGCGCCCTTTTCTTTCACTCCTCTGGCTTGACTCTCTGGAGCTCGGGCATCTCGGCGTCGATCGTCTCCTCGTCCGTGTTGATCTCCCAGGTCTCGATGGTCTCCGCTGAATTGACACTCACTGACCTTCTTGGGGAGTCTTGGACCTCTGAGCTGGTCGTAGGCCCGAAGATGCCATCCTGACTCGAGATCTTGCCGGAGAAGAAGTCGTCCCACCAGCTTGATTGGCCTCCATCGGAGGGTTGCTTGGCGCCGGAAATGTCGAGGTTAGAGGCGGCGGGGCCGTCTTTGGCGCAGGCGTTGGTTGCGTTGAGGTAGTCGTTGTGGGGCCTTGTTCCCGTTCATGCGGTTGGATCACGGTCTGAGGTCTGCCAGCTTGGTCCATCTCCACCTGGCGATAGCCTTGTTGCAGTCGAGAGCATAACTGGGGAACTCCTGACCGCGCCGATTCTTCACCTTTGCCGCCTTCTCGTCCACCTCGAAGTGTGACGCCTTTGCGCTCTTCAGATCCCCGGCGGGCAATCCAGACAAGTCCACCACGTCGCCTTGGAATTGGCTCTGCATCGGAGAGCATCGCTATTGCAGAACTCGGGCTCCTTGCAAAACTGAGCTTGAGCCTTGGACAGCCACAGCTCACCACCCGTAAAGTGGCCTACGGCTGCAATCAGGTTCTTTCCCACATGGTGAGAGTCCCTGTGGACCTTTGCTGTATAGCCATGTGAGACTTGGAAGGACGTCCACCCAGTCTTGGCACTTTCGCAGTCGGCTGGAAGATTGGCCTTTGCCCATGCGTTCATGTACTTGCAGAAGAAATGATTTGTCTGTGAGAACTGTGTGACTCCGGCAACTCCTCCATGTACGAAAGCCCCCCCCCACAATGCGCATAGAGTCCCCTTTGTCGCTGCGCATGACAGACCTGGTTGTTTTGCTTGAGCTCGCCGGGATCAAATCGATCAGCACTTCCATGGCCTCAAACGAGAAATCCTCCCTGGACAGAAAGTGTCTAGACATAAAATCTAAGGGCTCCCCGGAAGTGGTCGTTGAAGATGCCTGGGTCGACGAAGTCAAAGCCCATGTTTCTGAACTTCCCATAGCATTCTGAGAGCACTCTTTGCCCTTTGAGTAGAGGAAGTCTCTGAAGCCCTCGCCGTGGAAGCCGAAGTCAAAGAAGTCGTAAGAGGCAGCACCGAAGAACGAGCCCCAGTGGGCTCAGCTTCAGAACCTCGCCCCCGAAATTCTTGTTCGGTGTTGCCGGACATCAGGAAGGGATCTGGCTGGTCGCCAGTAAACTGCGATGGAAGCTTCCAAGGCCTGTCGAAGCTTAGAATGTCGATGACTCTATGGCCTGATGGCAAGCGTACCATGGGGGCAGAGTAGCCATCGGCAGTGCAGTAGCGGTCATTCTTGAAGTCCAAGATGGCACGCACTGCCTCCAAGTACGAAATGGGAAGGAGGGGCGGCGTATGAAACTGCTGAGAATCATTGAGAACGTTGAAGCGTAGAACGCCATGAAGACCAGCAATCGCAGTTGGGACATCCACGATGCCAGACGCTGTAGCCTCTCCTCCAATTCCAGCACATGGAACTTGTCTCTCGGTGTTCACCGAAAGGACCTGCAAACCGTAGTTGGCAAGCTCACGCTGTAGCATTTTCAATGCCTCAGCGCCGATGACAGCATCTTCGGCCGCCGTGTCCACGATGGCCTGAGATCCCTTCACCCTGATACCCGCAAAGATGTTGAGGTGTTCTTTGGAAAAGGAGGTCAAAGAAGAGGTCGAAAGCATGTAGACGGCACGGCTTGAGGATCCTGCGCCGCGGCTCACGATGAAGTTCACCTTCTTGCCTCCTTCAGGCTTGGAGTTTCCCTTGCCTCCGCCTTTCAAAGGACAGTCTCTGGCGAAGTGACCATGTTCTTGGCAATTGCAGCAACGCGCGCGAGCTGCCAAATCTTCGGGCTTGCCACGAACCATTCCTGGAGCACTTGCTTTATTGCGCGAACTTCCACGATCTCGGCGAAAAGGAGGTCGTCGTCGTTGAGGAACAGATTGACCCTTAGGTTTTGAGGATCTAGACGAAGAAGAGGAAGACTTTGCGTGACGGACAAAGCCTCGTTCCTTGCGTCGGTCTCTGAGATCCTTGCGAACATCCGAGTACTCTGTGTGGTAGGCCTGGATGTACATGGCTTCGTCCTCATCATAACCTTGTCTTCGAAGATCAACTCATCCTCCTCTAAGGACGACTCGGTCTCGTCATCTTCCGAAGCCTCATTCTCTTCCGCCTGGTCACCGTCGTGGAGCTCGTCGTGCTCGGAACCTTCTGGATTGGATGGCTCTTCTCGATTCATCACAGGATAGCTTCTTGTTGATGCCGTCCCCAAAGCCGAACCAGCTGCTTGAGCCAGTAGTGCTGGGCGATCCAATGGTCTGAGGAGGGAAGCCACTTGATCAAAGGAAAGCAGCTGACTATGATCACGCAAAGCCATTAGTTCATGTTGAAACTCGGTCAGGTTGGCCTGCCTCAAAAGCACCCGACCGGCGACCTTGTCATTGAGCGGTTCCTGCAAGTGGTTCTCCACCTCCTGACGAGCAACCTCTTTCGCTGCTATGTAATTGGCAAAGGACTCACCCTTCGCCCTCTCCCCGCTATACAGGAAGCGATCTATTGCCGCAGGACCAGCCACTTCCAGAAAAGGTCTGTACTTGGCAATAACCGCGCTGAGCACCAGACTATAGCCATCCACACTCAGCAAGTCCTGCATGCCAATCTGGTCAGCTATCTGTCGCGGTTTGCTGCCCTCAGGGAACGATTGGTACAACCTCAGCCCCCACTTCTCCTTGGGAACCGTTGACTCAATTTCCCAATAGGCCAACAGCTTAAGCCAACTACGCATGGTTGCAGGCTGGCCATTCCATGTAGGCAGAGGTCGCTTCTCACCCGAGATGGCTTGGATGAATCTCTCACCTTGGTCCAAGTTGGTGGCCGTCCGCGCAGGAGGGCCAACACCGAGAACTTCAAAAGCTGAACGCGCCTTCGCTGAACTTGATGAAGTAGCGCAGGGATTCGAAGAGTATTGGGCTCCTAAGCTGGCGGCTGCAGCTGCTGCCGAAGTGAAAGTCGGTGGACTCGATGTTGGAGGTCTAGCAAGCGAATTCTGCGGAGGACCTTGTGGAGCTCCAAAAACTGATGGGGTAGGCAGTGAAGTCCTTATAGGAGATCCAGTAGCCAGGAAAGGCGCCGGATTGTTTCCAAGTCCCATATTGGGATAAGCTCCACACATGCCGTAGTCCACACTCTGGGGGAACTGCTGGCCAAAACATGGTAGACCTCTAGGATCCACTGCATTGGATGTACTTGCCATCCAAGAATTGCTCGAGAAAGCCGAAGTAGACGTGGGTTGCCCAAGACCTTGCGGCTGATCGGGTAGAAAACGTTGAGCTCCATCGGTCTGGAACGGTACACCTCCATGAACCGAATCATGTCGTAGCGCTGGTACACCGCTTCCGGCGCAGCCACTGCCGCTCTGGCAGGAAGCAACGGGCCGCCCACGACGTTGAAGAAACTCCGCCCAGGGGTCCATTGCTGCAGGATCTAACCTGCCCCGCTGCCAACTGATAGCAATCAGCAAAGGCAACGATCCTATTTCCTGCGTAGACACGAGCTCAAGGCGCCTGCGGAGCAAGGACTAAGTCGCATCTCGTGCAGAATCAAGGTTTCTAAACAGGAGCTTTCACTATCTCGAAATGCTACTAGTAGATGGACCAGCCACGGAGGCCAAAATACTTGAAAACCACCCTCTTAATATGTCTGTCAAATTTCAAGGAGTGCCTGGCAGGAAAAAGGTGCACCCGAGAGCCGCCGACAGATGGAGCAGTGGCAGTAACCTTGGCTGCTTTGGCCTTCAGGGTTTGGGGCTGGTAAGGCTGGACAAAGCTCCTGTTTGCGCCTAGACAGGTCAAACGATTCCTTTGCATACCACACTCCAATGTAGGTATAACGGGGTAGGCCGAAGTTTGCCTCATCTTCTCCGATCTCACGCTCAATTGTAGCGGATTCTAGGGTGGTGCGCTGAAGCTTTCTTGAAATGACATTTCGAAGCAGGTACGCTGACGTGATCCAGTGAATCCAGCCGTCGAGAAGCTTACTGCACGCGGCTCGTTTCTGCAGCGGACTCGCACCTCGCCACCTGGGCCAGGAGCTGAAAGGAGCTGAAAGGAGCTGAAAGCACCTCCAAAGCGCAGTCAGGTCGCAGTAACAGGCACCTTCAACTTCTCGCAAAGGCTCTGTGGAAGCCGCCACCTTGCAGTCATTGACATCGGAACGGCCCAGCAGGCCCAACAGGCCCAGCAATCGCAAGAATTGCCAGTGCCTCCGTCTGCGTGGGCTCAGGATCCTTGCGTAGATCGCAGGACCCACTGATGGCTTGCTCCTGTAGCCCCTGCAGCCTAGCCAGACCAGGCTGCTCTTTGCAAGCTTTGCAAGCTTTGCAAGCTTTGCAAGCTTTGCAAGCTTTGCAAGCTTTCAGCTGAAGACGCGCCTCGCCTCGCAGCATTCGCAGCACTCAGCACAAGCTCGGCATTGTCGGAAGCATCTGCACTCGGGCCTGGGGTTTAAAAAAAAACACGGAAATAGCTGGATGCTGACCAGACCAAAGGCTCCAAGGGTGCGGCATTCGACATCGATGCGTTGGAGGCAGTGGCTTTGGCTCGCCCAACTGTCGTAGAGTTTGTCGTAATAATCCAGCATCCTTGCGGCTACCTCCGCTTAAAACCGTGACTAAAAACTGACTGGGAAGGTTTTTGCCAGTCGCTCTTTGCCTCTTCCCAACGTCCTTCGTCCAACATCTGCAGCGCCTCCTCCACGTTGATTCAAAGTGCAGTTCACTCTCCTTCCTCTTTTGCCGTTCGTGCGATCTGGGGTCTTTTGACCCTGTGATGCCCTATGGCTTCTCCGGCGTGGTTTCCTTGACACGTTGGCCGCCGAGCTTCTTGGCCAAGCCCCCGCTGATGCCTCGCATCCAAGCTGCTTAGCAGTTTGACAGAATGCCCGAATAATACGGGGAGTATGTGCCGGTTTGAGCCCCGAAAACCATTAAGATGAGGAACATGCTTTTAGCTGCTCCCGTCCGTGCTCCTGGAGCTTCGCTTGGGTGCAGTAATCTTCCACCAACCTTTGCACCCTGAGAGATTGTGCCATGGTCATCAAAACCATCGCACCTCAGTTCACAAGCCGAAGGATAAGCACAAGCCTCTGAGCACCGTCTTCCCAAGGCTCCCGCTGGGCTTCATTACCCAGGACAGGATACCTGGTGGAATGAGCACCTCCACCACTCTGGATCTCGCTTTCTAGAATCACATCTCTGTCACTTTGGCGAAAGTTCTGGTTCAGATTTACTTCGAGGTGAGAGACTCCCATCAGGCCTTTCCGACATGTCTAGACTCGTGTTCCAGCCACAGCCGCAGCTCTGGCTTTACTCGCCGGACTGCAAAGGCAAGGATGTTTTCATAGGCCTCCCAGCAAAAGCTAACATGTTCGAATGATTGTCTGACTCCGAATGATGAAAAGCCGATTTCATGTCGCCTCATTGCTGGGCTGCGCAGGCTGACCAATCGCACCTCGTACGAACTCGCAGGAAATCGGAGCGATGGAACTTGCTTTCTGAGAGGAGTCTCACCCTGAGCGCAATGCCAAAAGCGGAGCCCCTGTGCTTGGCCAAGCCCTTTTCGTGAACAAACTGAAAGCACTGCGAACTGCGCAATGCTTTAGGTCAAAGCGCTGGGCCTCTAAATCAAGGATCTGCTCACCTCGTCGACGCAGCTCCAACAGCACAGCCGTCTTTCCCACGCCTTTTCACGGGGAAGAGCCGTGTCTGTGCTATTGTCCACTGCACCATATTTTGACAGCTACCCGGGCAAGTTGGTGCTTCCGACGCCTGTGCAGCCACCCAAGACGCAGACCTCGAACGAACGAACAATCAATGCAAACGAGAAAATACATGATTGTCACCGCGTTGAGCCTGTTGTCAACACACTTCCCAGCACAACATGTGGTTGAAAGAAAACCGTGACAAGGAAGACCTCTGTCCGTGGTGAATACCGCCTCCGTACAGGCAGGACTAAAACCCAGTGGGACAAAAAACCCTGCCGCGGCCTGGTGAAAACTAAGCAAAGAACTGAATTCCCAGCAACATCTGCAAACGCATGTCGCAGCAAGGCCACCGTCGCTGGTGCTTTGGCGTGCTCTTGCCCGACGAGTGCCCGGCCTAGACTGGGTGGACGAGCGAGGTTTCATGACTGCTGACCCTGCAAGACCCAAAGCAGGTGACTCATGCAGGCTGCACCCTACGAGTCAGTGTCCACTATGAAAGCGTAGTTTCGCTACCAGTACAACATCGAGAATTTCCAGACGCAAGGATTCCTGAGGTCAGCTCACCATCGCCTGTAGCTGCGGTAGCCTCCTTTCAAAGTCTGCACCTGTCAATTTCGGGCAGAGAACGGATCCTCCTCTAAGGACTTTAGGCCTCGTAGCCGCAGAGGGTGAACCTAGGCCAAGGGCTTCAGCTTCCAATGAAGGAGTTTGTTTCCAGTTCAAGGAGTCTGAACTGCCAGGCAACAGCCAGGCCATGGAGCCCGAGCGCATCCCACCTCGCCAGCCTCAAAGTCATCGAAACAGTCTTGGATGGTTTGGGGCCCTTTCTCCTCAGGCCTTTCTGTAGCCAGACTAGGAGACGTAATTTTTCTTACAAGTTGTTGCACATTTTTTGCCAGGGCGCAGTACACCAGCAAGCGACTGCCTGGCTTTGCACCATGCTCCTGGCACTGATGGCACGGCTGAGCTCTGCGGGGCATTCAGAGGTGCCTAGCCCTTGTAAGAACCGTGGAGAGCACGGCATGCCGCAGCATTTTGTGGGCATGTGACGGGCGGACCACGCGCAGGGTCTGCATGGCCAAGATAGACAGAGTTCGAGATTGTGGTGCTGACGCTGTGGACGGTCCAGGGGATGTGTGACGGAGAGGGAAGCCCTTGAGCGAGGAGCGCAGGACATGGAAGGACTGGTAGAATGAAACAAAGCTTGACGAGTCAGTTCCGCACCAGCAGGAGCTCGAGATTCTTCGTGCACAGAATGATGTCATAATTCGGCAGAATGCTATTGAGGCCATGAGGGCTGTTAACACTGCAACTCGTCCGTGTAACTTCTCTCTGCGAGGCTGTGTGTCATTGCATGGACGCTGTCATAACTGAATTCGCTTCTCCGAGTGCACGCAGGGTATTTTGGCCCGTGCATGCATGCGCGTTGGAGAAATCATCTCGCCCGGCAGGGAAGCTCTCATCATGTGATGCAGACGCAATGCAAGCTAGATGAAGGTCACGCAGCCACATGAACATGCAGAGTCCGTCCGAAAAGTGCCAACAGTGTAACTGAACTGTGCTAGAATTGAAGAACGCTACCGATTTCAGCTTCTGCCTCAAAGACGTCAGGGCAGTCTCTGGGTCCTGCAAGGCATCTATGAAGTCTGCAAAGCTCGGCCCTGCCAGTTGCAGACCGCGCTTGATTGCCTTGCAAGCGGCAAAGTCACGAGCAATCACAAGAATACCCGCACACTGCTCGGCGTCTGCCTCGAATCTGCCTCTGCGTTTGAAGTCGGTGCCCACAGCTGCCCGCGACTCGTCTGAAAAGAGAGGGATGTTCACCGCACCTGCGGCCCGGAAGGAGCAATCTGCTGTTGGTAACAAGTCAGACACAACGACACCCACCTGGGATATGGCCAATGGCGAACTCTCCAGGAGACCGAACGTCTACCACGAGCAAGCGGAGCCTTGAGTAATTGAACACCATCCAAAGGAAAGAAAGGTCGCAAATACTTGGAACAGTGAGCCTTCGGACATCAACACACCTTTCACTCCATTAAGCCGACGCGCAATCAGCTTGGGAGGTTCAAACCACGGCTTTGGCTTGAGGCGTTAGAAATGTGGACCTTTCTTGCCAATACCTAGCCAACATCTTCAAGTCTGAGGTACTGGTATGATCCTTGGACACTGAAGGTCAGTTCCAAAAAAAGATCTGGCCTGAGTAAGGCACGCCTCTTTGCAGAGTCTCTGAGGGCAACACGATTGATCCGTGAGGTCTTGGTTAGGAGCACCTGCCAACATGGGGCTGGCTCGCTTCCTCAACATAGACATCTCTGCCGAGGAAAATGCTGCAGATTGATTGCATAGGCCCTGCATGCCACAGATTAGCGTCTGTCTTCAGCGAAGTTGCGCTTTGCTCGGCTCTGATTTTGCGCTCTCCACACAAAGACTTCTCCACGAAAGGAACGACTCAACAGGTTTGCTACACATCCTTGATGCTGCCTCAGAGCGCGCCAAGAATGACGCCGACATATGCAACGGCAGGCTGTGGAACTGCGGGATCTGAAAACCATATTTGGGTTTGATTTTACTGCCAGATGGAGGCGGCGCCTTGTCTTGGGGGTCCATCTGCGGCCTCGAGGAAGTCCTCAATGTCCAGCGACGCGACACCTAAGTTCAGGGCACAGAAAGGCAACCTCAGCAGGAGATCGGGGCAGAAGAGCCTGCCGCCGGAGCTGGAATTGCTGGGAACTCCATGTCGCCTGCAAGAGCTCGACATCCATGGCTCCGCGGTCACCATTCAGTCAGAGATCTCTTGAACAAAGAATTCAGACGATCTGTCCAGGTGAGTTTAGGGTTGTGCGGGCGGAAGAGTCAAGCCTCTCTTTCGGCTGGCGATGTGCCCGTGCATGAGGCCATCTGATGTGGTTGGCTATCATGATCCTATTGAAGGCTAAATGCCTTGAGAATAGCGATCCGGCAATCGCATCACGTTTGTGCTTTGGCCCAGGATGTTGGCCTCTGTGCAACCCGTAAGAAAGTTGAAACCAGTTTGCAGAGAACTCTTGGGCGCTTGGCTAGTACGCTGCGCCTTGGTTTGTCGGCCCAGCTTGTTGCCAAAGGTCTTCAGACAAATGGCGATGTGCCGCTGTCCCGCCTCGCATCCCCTACCCTAAAACTGGCACACGTCCGCAGAATTCTGATGTCCGCTCAAGACACCTCCTTGTTGAAGGTGCGGCCACAATGCGGGCCTCAGCAGCCAGGACTTCAAGATGCGGAGTACCTACTTGTAGCTGCAAGTTGCAAAGCTGTTCCCAAGCTGTTGCCAAGCTGCATCTCACCATGTCTGACTCCATGCCAGATGGGTTAGCTGCAATCAGCTCTTTCTGCAGTTCCTCTGCCTGAAGCAAAGAATCGAATCCCAAACTGTTCTCTAGCTCGTACCGCGCCTTTCTGGCTGCTTCTGGGTCACCTGAAGCGCCCTGTCGGCTGCGCACAGCTGCGAGTTTTTCTCTTCAAGCTGCATGCCCTGCATGCCCTGCTTTCCATGCCTTTGCAGCGAGGATGGCCTGTCGGAATGCCAAGGACCTGAGCTCCCAGAAAACGTTAACCCTGTCAAGCTCCTTTAGAGCTGAAGTGCAGCGTGGGCCACTGCGCCTTCCACTTCGGGACGGTCTTGTCCTTCAAAACAGTTCTCTGCTGTGCATCTGGCACCTTGCTACCCTGCCACCCCTTCCTTCTTGGACGTCTTGTCTGCCTCCTTTGGAGCCTCCTTCTGCTTATCTATCCTGGAAACGCAACTCTGTACTGCCCCACTCGATCAGAAGGGGTATAGGCCTGGAAGCATTTGCTATCAGTTCGCTGGCGTTGTCTAAATCGCCGAGCCGATTGGCAGCACCTCACCGATACAAAAGCGACATGAACTTCATTAAAGGTGCAAGCATCTGCGAGCGAGGCTGTTGAACTGTTTGCGCTTTTGCTGGAAGACCTACGCAGGCATGCAAGTCATCGATCCCACCATGTCCTACGTGCACTGAGCATGAGCACCTTCTTACAGATCTTCTTGTGCTTCTCCAGGCCTGAGACTGTGTCGCTACCGCTACAGCCCTGGACGTACACGTCACTGAACAAAGTTGACTCAGTTACCGGCTTTCTGCCTTAAAGCTGCGGCCACAGTCAGGGCACGGTACCAAAGGCCTTGGTGCAACCTACGGGAAGAACTCTCCATGTCCACACTTGCATGTTCAATTTACGCCGCTATTGGTGTCTACGCGAGCTGCACTTCAAACTTCAAGCTTCGAAGAAGTTAGACACTCCGAAATGTTGGCAGCCAGTGCAACACAACATGGCAGCCACTACAAGAATAGAAGCGTAACAAGGCTGTCACGGATGTCTGCATCTTGCGATCAGCACTCAGGTTTCCCTTTTGTTTTCTGTGACTTTATTCTTATCTTTGGCGGGAGGTTCATCCTGCTAAGCACATCTGCTTCACCCTTGACTGCAAAATTTCAATGTCTCGCATGGAACATCGTGCACGTCTCGGTTGCTCAGCACTTCATGAAGCTCGCATCATGCCCAGCGTAACGAGGCTGGCTGCGTTGAACGCAAATACTGAGGCAGGCTCCCTCCATCATCATCGGGACCGTCATCCACGAGACTGTTCGCAGACTGCGGCATTGTCCTTCCTGGCACACCACAGCCCATTGATCCGCAAGCTTTTCATCAAGTAAACTACCTGAATTGGGCGGCGACTTTGCAGGAACTCGTGCCTGCAGCGGGCCCCAACATGATCCAGTCGGCATGGGCCCAAAAGTGCCTGTGACGGAGTCGGGTGGCCGGGGTAGCCATCCTCCATGGGCCTGGACAGTGCTCCGCCCAATTCGAATCTTCTGCAGCCGTGCTTTTGAAGGCAGCCTTGCGACATCCGGTTTGCCTCGGCAATACACAGTTTAGGGCAAAGGGCTTCACGTTCTCCAAGCCCCGCCTGCAGCTTTTACAGGCGCGGAAGGCGGATCCTCAGTGCGTTTGGCCAGAAGACAAGTTCTCCAAGGCAAGACAAGGCTTCTTTTCCCTCCAAAGCCGCGCTGTCGTCCAAGGCTCTGCTGAAGCTGCCAGGCCGCCAGGCTCTTCGCAGGGTTCCCCGGGCCATGCCCTACTGGGCACGTAAACCACCATCCCGCACGAGGGGGGCTTTCGAGCTCGCAACTGCTGCTACGTTGCTACGTCTGCTACGTCTGCTGCGTCTGCTACAGCTCCTTCAAGAAGCCTTTTGGGCTTTGTCCTCATCGTCTGGGCCGTGCACGAGCGAAGGGAGAGGTGAATCCCTGGCATTGTGGCTCGTCTCGGGGCACACGGAGCACTTCCAGGCCTTCTCCATGTCAGGTCTTTTGCCTTTCCCTTTGCCCTTGTCTTTTTCTGTCTCCTTGTGGGACAGACGCGTCTCTCAGTATGTGTCTGGGGCAACCTTCCACCTTGCATCAAGCAATCCCTGCTTCCGGGAGCAGGTTGGCTCACGCGGCACTGCATACTAGTGCAGATCCCAAAGGCTTCCCCAAGTCGGACCCAAAATAAAAGAACCCGTTTACAAGATGAAAGGAGAGAGGAAGGAGGCCCTCCGTTGTCTGCTGCAACCATCAGGCAATTTCCCGACTGAGGGAATACCATGGTACAAGACAGAGCGGTCACCTCCAGCGCCGGTTTCTCCCCCAGCCTGGAGAGAGAAAGAGTCCATGCAACGAGAGCAAGGCAAGGCTAGCTCAAATCACTTCAAGCACTATTAGAACTCAGGAGGACACCAAAGCATTCTTGCACGGTCTTGCGCCTGCCGTTGCTTTTCTTTCTCGCCCTCAGCTGGAAAGGACCATTGCGCGTCAAAATGGGATGGCTAAGATGCCGGCTGCTGTCCAAGTGTTCATGAAAGGTCCTGGCTGCGCCTTAGAAAAGGTGCAGAGCCATGCCAAGTCAAGGCAAAAAGCAGTGACAGTCAAGGTGGCGGCCACTCGTCGTCCGGGGCCTGGCCTCAGATTTGAGATGCTCAGAGGGCTCTCTACTTTGAAGCAAGGGGGTGGAGATGCAGGGAGGTTCGCGAGTACGCACATATGCTTCCTTCTCACAGCCTCCTAGCAAATACAGTAGTGGCCAGCATAAACTGCCAGTAGGATGGTCACCTTCAATTCAAATCCGGAGATCTTGCCGTGCAAATCTGAGCCCGGAACCTTTCCACTTCCTCTTCAGGTGGCGGGCCTAAGCTCCAAGCCAAACCCAGGCCGCCCAGGCTCCAGGCTGAAACCAGAATCATCTTCCCTTCTGACCTTCGGGTCCGAAAGCTTTGGATGGCTTCTGCGGGCCGAAGACCTCATGGCACCGCGAGGCCGGGAACCCCAAAACCATGGCAGGTGAGCAGAAGAGCAGGTTAACGCTGCCACTCGAGTTGAGCCTCCTGTGGACACTGATGCAGACTTAAATCCTGGCCTGCTTTTCCTTGGGCTTCTCTCCAGGCTCAGACTCGGATCGCAGACCCTGACCAAAACATTGCTGCCGATCGCGAAGGTCTCCCCTCTCCCTGCGTTCCTATCCCTACATCCCTACATCCCTCGTTCCCGCCTCTGGCGTTTTGGAATCAAGGCTCGAGCTGGATGAGCTCGAAGGTGACCTCCAAAACGCTGCTACTCTGCTACTAACTACTACATATCTCAAGGCTCGCTGCTGCCAACCCTGGGCTTCCAGCGGCGTCCGTGCACGGCGGCGTTTATGGCTGGCAGCACCTGCCAGGTGCACAGAAGGCAGCGAAGGCAGCGTCGGCAGCCTAACCGCAAGGACTTAAAGCGTTCTGAGGCTTTCGCCCTTACGGCGTTCACTCCGGCTGTGGCTTCGGCTTGGGGCCTGCCTAGCAAATCCACATTTCAGGGGGCTGGGCTGCGAAACAGCTTCGAGATGCTTCGAGCACAGAACGCGCTTTTTCTCGCACGCAGCACCGCACAGCGAATACATCCTCCTAGACAATAATGAAGTTGAGTTTGGTGAGGACTGCCAGACCGACCACCGCAAGGGCAAAGTAGAGAAGGAGGATTGGTTCCAAGAGACCCAGCGCTCTTCCGGAGCTCCACTTGAGGGTAGCATTGGCCAAGGCATCTCGAGAGCAATTTCGCAACTGCACGTATTGAACATCTTCCTGTTCTTTAGCTGATGAAAGCGCAGTATCCACCTTGCTACGCAGCATGGACTGCTGCCGCGCAACCTCTGCGTTGGCAAAGTGCGCCTGGAGCAGTGTGTTAACTGCGGGCGACACGATCACCAGTCCGACCGTCAGAGGCACTACAGGATCCAGCCAGGGCTCCAAAAACCGGAAGTGCTCATAGAGCAAGTGGAACGTAACCTTGCCCTGCGCTCCCGGCAACGCCGCCGATGGCAACGGAAGGAAAGGAAGGATGATGAGTAGCAGCGCTAGGAGCAGCAAGGCTTCCGTAATCGTCACCACGATTTCCACCGGCCTCTGCACCACACGCCAGCGCGCATCAGAGAGCTCCAATGCAAAGTCCCCGCAACGGACGACCTCCTCACAATACGAAGTGGCACGCTGCAAAGGTACCTCCCGAACACCTGTGAAGGCCCATGGAGGCTGGTGTTCGCGCATGAAGCGCAAGGCTGTGTTCCTCTGCTTCAGCGAGAGGCTGGATACGTGCAGCAGGCTGGACATGTCATAGAGCCGCTCGAAGCATAAGAACATCAATAGGACTTCAGCTGCCACTGACATCAGCCTGTCCGAAGAGTCTGGTAGACCATAAGCCTGCACCAGCTCCAAGGGCTCGGAGCCAGCATAGAAGCGCTTCAAACTACCCGTCACAGTCCAGCGCAAGTGCATGAGAAAGACCACTGACAAGAAGCAGCTGCACATGCTGACGACAGATTGTTCAAGCAGCTCCGAATGCTGCACATGCATCACACCGGCACTGAGCAGCTGGCGCTGGAAGCGGTCACTGAAGCTGGATTCTGATGCAGATTGCGGGGACATGGGCCCATCGCCCTCCCCTCTGGGCGACTCTGGGTCTTTTGGGTCCTTTGGGTCCTTGGCTTCCGCTTCGGTCCCGCTGTTACCACTGTCTGGTGTCTCACGACGGCGGAGCCGCCGTTGTCGCTTGGTCTTATTGGGTGCAGCAGTGCTTCGGGTGGTACATTGTGCTCGTGCCCATCGCGGACCATGCTGCACTCCAAAAATGGCCGTCACCGCGCCAGCAGCATCCATCTCCTACCGGGCCTACCGAATCCCCACAACCCAAACAGAACATGTCAGCGAGATGCTTCAAACCATTCTAAACCCTCTCCTGCCCGGGCATCAGCTCGGCGTCACAGTCAGTCTTTTCAGGCATAGGTGTAGGAACGCTGCTGGCAGCGACACTGGTGACCATGCGAGCGTAGCATACGTAAAGCCTGAGTGCTCTTGGCTCTCAACATAATGACTTGATAAGATTTGAAGGCTTGTTCACTCATGAGAGCTAAGTAGCAAATTGAGCAAAAAGGCATCGCCATATCGCCCAGTGTAGCACAGGAGCCACACTTCCAGCGCGCATAGAGACAAGGCTCGGAAAATGACCTCTACCGCACCGACATTCTTTGCCCTGAAGGCACAAACGTCGCGGACCTTCAGCCGACATTCTTCGTCATCATCTGTCAAGTATTCCTCGTCGAAGGTGTCCTGCAGAGTTGCTGCAAGGACCCTTATTCTTAGGCAGACTTGCAGGCTCGGCCACTAATCTAAGCTCTGCGCCTTCTCGGGGGGAATTCGTATGCACAGCAGGAGCCAGGAGGCGTACACGCCAAAGATCCCCTGAAAGAAGCTGCTCAAGTTGTGAGATATCGAGGAGGGCCTGGCAATGAGTTGTCCTTTGACAACGCGATAAGGCAGCTGCTTCTTCTGGCGGCTCGGGTCAAAGTCTGGATCGGCCAGTCGTTCTGGAGCAAAGGCACCGGGAAGCATCTCAGCCAAAGAGATTGGAGCCTCGAGCCATCCAAAGGCACGCAGCCGGAAGGAGACGTACACCATCACGCCGAACACGAACAGGATAATGGCCAGTAGAATGGCCCCCAAGGAGTAATTTCGGGCAAAGGAATCAAAGCCTTGAGCGGACAGCAGCAATTCCATCTCCCTTCGCATAGATGCGTTGTGCGAACTGTGAGCATTGACACACATGATCTTAATCTGGTAGAAGATTAACCAGTTCTGGGGGATGTCGCCTAAGGTTTCCAGCTCCACTGCTGTCGGGTGCAGGGCTGTTGGCACCAGACGTCGAAGCGCATCAAGGCCATCGGAGGCGTTGTTCCAGTAGCTGGCAAGGCTCGGAAGGCTCTGAGCTGCTTCCTCCCAGGCGGCTCTGAGCTGCAAAGAAAAGCTACAAGAAGCTACAAATGCGCCAACACCTCGAGGGTTCAGTCCTCGAGGCGCCGACGAAGCTGCGCCAGGCCAAAGGCCAGCTCGGACCCGGGGGCATCGAAAAGAGCCAAGGCTAAGGCCAGCGAGCTGTCCTTGAGCGCATGATTTCATTAAACAGCTGCTAAGCAGGTCTAGTCTAGAAGACCCCGGCCTCTTCCTCCCGTACTGCCAGCTCCAGAGGCGTCAGAGCTGCTCCCTCGAAGCAGACGCGCGTCAGGCCGGCACCGCGGCCGAAGAATCGGACGGCATCTGCGTCACCTGCCTGCAAAGCTAGTTGCAGCTCGGGACGCCTCAGTGCCGCACCACAAAACGGAAACAGTCAAGACCGTTTATGCAAGTACATCATTCAGCCCAACGTGCCGCATGCAAATGCCTGCAGTGGCCGTATCTGGAGAGCTTCCCATCAGTTCAGTCATTGTTGCTAACACGATGACTTGGGATTTGGGTTTGGTGATACACAAGCCGCACCTTAAACCCTGTATGTCTGGAATGACTTCTAGAAAAGCAGCAAGGTAGACAGGCAGAGCAAAATACAATTTTTGCTGGGGCACTTAGCATTCAACACCATCCGGGCAGCTCCGAATATCAAAGGTCTGCTTAGGATTTTTCATGCTTGCCTGTTCATTAGCACTGCTTTGCTGGGCCCATCTTTTTCGATTCAGCTTTGCTCCACGAGATAATTCACATGCATTCACGGCTTTCGAAAGGCGCCCATAGGCGAAGACTATGCCCTGCGGCGGAGGGGCGGTGGTGGTTGAGGCAAACAGGCTCCAGCGTTTAATTCCATGAAAGCATGCTGGACATGCTTGCCTGTTCATTAGCACTGCTTTGCTGAGCCCATCTTTTTCGCTTCAGCTCTGCTCCACGAGATAATTCACATGCATTCACGGCTTTCGAAAGGCGCCCATAGGCGAAGACTATGCCCTGTATCCCAACGTCAGATATCGGGAGGGTGGGAGGGAAACCAGAGTAGAAGTTTGAAAAGCCGCTTCAAGTGCTTATTTGCGAAATTCTGGGAGCTGCTGAAAGCGATCCACCAACCGCTGAACCTGAGTAACTAGGTCCTCCTCCGGGCAGGCTTCTTTGCAAGCCGACTCGCACAACGAGGCCAGTAAGTGCACTTTGTGCCTGGCTGCCGTGCTTAGTTCCTGCATTATATTTATGCATCCGAGCTCTTGAATGTAATGCGCCAAAGTTTTAAAATGAAGCCACCGGCCTCTCCACTGCAATCTCAGCAAGTCTTCATTCCAAAGCCTAAAGAAGTATGTAGCACCCCCAGGCCGCAAAGAGCTGGGAAGGCAGATATTGGCTTGGCCTGTGACTTCAAACAAAGATTGCTGCAGGCGCTTTCGGAACAAACTGGTGGAGTAGCACCATATCTTCTCGTTGCTGGACATGGTGCGCAAAGACTTCTGCAAAAAACTCACAACGAAGGGCACGTCTAGTCGGACATTTTGCATCTTTGCTCCTCTTGTCCTTGATTTGACCAGCTTGGGTCTGATAAAAACCTCGTTCAGACAACCAGTCTCCGAACTCATCATAAAGTCGTTGACACGCAACGCAATGAGTTCGCAGGGCCTCAACAAGGCATAAAAGCCTATCAAAAGCAAGAGGGCAAAGCGGTTCCATGACCAAGCCAGCGCTGTGCTCACCAACACACGCAGAAGAGGTAATGGCATTGGAGGGTGGACCTTACCTGGCCATAGGGACTCCCAAGTTGTCAAGAGGCGCCAAGGGCCTGCCAGAAACGGCTTCAGAAACGCAAACTTTTGAACCAATATGTTTATGGTCTCTGCATAGTCTCTGCGGCTCGCTCCACTTTCGTACAGCGTTCGCCCGTATTCCTCCAGCAATGTGGACAGCTGGATAGGATCCTGTCGAACCAACTCCGTCAGTGGTGGCAAGGCGGCATCTTCGGCCTCCACCCAACTTTGGAAGCTCTCCAACAAACGTAGACGAATCTGTGCTGTTGTGGCTGTGACCTGTCCTCGTTCCAAGTCTTGTCTGTTTCTGGGAGTGCCAGGCACCCGAGGCCCAAGCACTAAAGAAGGAGTAGCCCCCAGAAGTGACCAGAAGAGCAGTGTGCAGAAAAGCATCCACCTGTTCCAGGACCGGGGCGTCCCAGAGCATGGGTCCAGCTCATCTTGTGCTTCGTTCACTCTCTGACCTCTGCGGGCCCAAAACCAGAAAGGCAGAGGAGCGCGAGGAGGCCTAACCTTTTTCCTCCTCGAAGGATCGTCAGCTCGCAGCGTTCACGTAGGCACGTGGAAGCCACAGGTGTACAAGTTCTTTTTTAAATAAGGCAATGGCCATGCACTGACGTAACACCTGGTTAAGAGCCTTACTGGAACTACGGCCTTTTTGCAGTGGCCCCCAACGTGACCATGGAGTCTTGAAAAACTACGAGTCTAACATCCCCCGGGGAAGTGTAAAGTAAGGTACGAAACGCATGGCATTCAAGAATGTTAATGTGATTAGGCTTGTGGAAAGAGTAGGCCATACGAACCCTCCAGGGCAAGGCTTCTGCGAGCTGAGTAGCCCAAAGATGGCTCACACAACGCTGGGAACCCCTATGGTCTCTAAGGTCACCTTCCATCTCATCCTCAGATGCCATGCTCTCAACCGCCCTCGCAGGCTGCACTCTGCTCTTTTTGAAGGGCAGCTACTCGCACTGCCAGACTTGCAACCTCTTGGCACAACTCTTCCGGGTAAACGGAAGCCTGGGAGGTTTTAGACCCTTCTAGTCTTTCGTGCCCACACTTGCACCGGCATCTACGGCCCAGCGGCGCTAACTCAGGAGAAGAAATGAGGAGTGTAGTGGGTTTGAGGTAGGGCTTCCAATACCTACAGTAGTCAGCCCGCACCTCATGAGCCGCACTGACAGCCAGATGCCAAAACGGAAGACAACGCGCACAACCTCCCCATGGTGTCTCCACCACTGCAAGGGCACCGGAGTTTAACTGCGAACAGAAAAGTGCCAAACTTTGGCGCATGTGTAAACCGCCTATGCAACACTCCTCCTCAAGGGGGTCAAGGCCCCATGGGGACTCTCTAGACCTAAGCCGAGGTTTGCGTGCTAGCGAAAATGTGGCGCACGGCGGACCGAGCCAGGTGAAACCCAGGCGACTGAAAGAGGTCTCGCTCCAGCATGTTCCAACCCTCTTTAGTTCAATTGGGGGCCCAACAGAAAACCCAGCAAGCTTCATGTGCCTAGAGAGAACCGCTTCCCCAAAATAAACCTCGATGAAGTCCAAGTGGAATCCCTCTGAAGTGAGATCTCTAACCCGAAAACTGGCTGCGCCAAAGCGCTGCAACAACTGTATTCCGACCGCGGTCAGGGACAGTGAGGTATAGCATGAGCCCTTCAAGGTGTCGTGCTGGGCCCGCTCAGGCACATTATCAGGAGGCATAACAAGCTCAGGCTCATCTACTTCTAAACCCTTACCCCGTAAATTCGAAGCATGGGGGGACAGAAGTTTAGTGTAAAAGCCTCTGGAGTCGCGCCGGCGGTAAAGTTCCTTGGCTACTTCAGGGCCGACATGGCAGGCTACGATGCCAGCACCAGAAGGAGAAGAATCTGTAGCGTACAAAGTCTCACATACCTGGGTGCGGAGATCCGTAAGGGCCAGCAGCCCCAAAGAGGACATCACTTGCGGTTCCTGAACTAGCTCGCGAGGCAACTTGAAGGGCAAGTTGGGGTCCCCAGAAGGATGAGAAGTTGAATACAGGGCATCAAATACCGAAAACAGGGGACGCCTAAATTGACACGCGAAAGCCCAAAGGCCCGAAACTTTCTGAAGAAGCCTCTCTGAAGCATAGCCAATGGCAGCCAGTCGAGCAGTTTGCCAGACTAGGGCCATCAACTTTGTACTGTCCATGGCAATCACCCCTGAGTCACCATCTATATGAGCTTCCCAAACCTTAACAACCGAAGCCCTACAAACACGCTTTTTGGGGTGAGTAGTGAGCCCAACCGCTTCATAAGCGTCATCAGCTTGACTACAGGCTATGGCATCTCTTGCGGGGTGACTTTCAGGACTGGCACCAGCAGGAACATGCTGTGAAAAGATCTGCAAGGAAATTTTGTCGTCAATGCACACACCAGAATAATGACCACTAGGGGCCCGAGGTAAGGGGGTACCTAACAATAAGGCTCATCATCCAAAAGAGCCCCAAAAGTGGAGAATACCCTTTCGCGCACAATCTGTGCAACGCAAGGTGCCCAAGCGTCACCCATTGACAGACCCCCGAAGCAACCTACAACCCTAGTAGAGGAGGTAATTTGAGTATGGGGCAATCGTGCACGGAGCACCTGCATCGCCTTAGTGTTCCAGAAGTCCCGAGCAAACCAGCATGGCCCCACAGGGGTAGATAACCCCCGCTCCAAAGAAACTTTAAATGGTAATATTCCTAAGGTCATCTAGGGAACCCCTAAAGCAACCATTTGGGGGAATGATCAAACGCAAGAAAACACTACAATGTCCCATCTTTGGAGCTTCCTTTGGGGGGCCTTGCTCCAGGGCATTCCGAGGCCTGCGAAGTTCCCCGTCAGGCTTTTCAAGGCAAAACAACTTATTCGGAACCAGAATGGGGGCCTCGCACTCCAAAGCTAAAGTGAACCTATTGACCGCACCCCGTCGGTGCATCAAGTGCCAAAGCTCGGTCCTGGGCGAGGTCATAGGAAGCATACTCTGAGGCGGAGGTAGGTCCCTTAAGATGCGATTAGGTGAGGTAATAAAGGCAGTAAGGTAGGGTTCAGGCAGAAAAGGCGAGGGGTCAAAATCTGCCAGCACCTGGAAAGCAACCTTTGAAGCCACAGTCGGTACAACCTGCGAGCTCCCTGGCCCTTCAGTTGAGGATTTACTACCCTGCTTTATAGCACCATACACCAAATCCGATAAAGAATCAAACCCTGCTTCGAGGGAGTCTAAAGAAAACTGTACAGCATTAATTTTGGAGCCGCAACCAGCTAGATCCCCAACCAGGCGGCAAAGCGAGCGCGCACGGCGCCACAAACCTTTGACCCACTTATCCTGCTCCACTGAAAGGACGCCCCTGCAACCTTGTGGTGGACAGCAAGGAGCCCCCCCAAAAAGGTAAAATTAATGGCACAAACCTGCAAGTTGATAAACATCTCAAGGGCCCGTCGCTCACGAAAACGAATTTGTTGGCGCCTGGAACCCTTTGCAGGAGGTGGGCTATCAAAGGTGAATGGCGCAGGACAAGGCAAAAGCTCGGCGGAGATTTTATGGCCCGAAGGTCTCCGCAAGGTAGAGCTGCGCACGGAATTTGCAAAGTTGGCGCGCGAAGCACCCAAAAGTCTATACATGACGAAAGGCACCTCCCGCCGTCTTTGCGGGCAGGCAGTGCTCTAGGAGTTTGCCTCTTGGCCTTGGCCGCGGCCCTTTCCCTTTGGCGGACGGTTATCTGGTTTCTGCCGCCGTCTCGTCAGCACCTCTTCGTCGCGCAGACGGGCTATCACCGCTGCCGCCCAGGTGGGGTGAATCAACCGGGCATGGGCAAAATCCGTCCGCAGTTGGCTGATGACTGCTTCCTTTGCTCGCCACTCCGAGAATGGCGGCTGTGTCTGCATTGTCAACCTCCAAGCTGCAGTCCAGTTGTTGTCTAATTTGTCCTGTTCTATCGATGCCAGGGCCAATAATAGAATCAGGTGTGCTTTGCTGCTCTGTCTAGACGCCAGCATCGTGACTGCACGTGTCATGGCCCAAGTGGCGCACCCAAGCAACTTCTCGTGCCCCATGGGCAGTTCCTCGCGAACGTAACGCTCCGCAGTGGATGGGGATGCTGTCGTGTCCCCCAAGATCTGCGCAGCATTCAGTTGCATAGCCTGGACGTAAGAGTCGGGATCCTCCTCCATCGAGGCCTTCAGTCGCTCCAGCAGCATGCTTCCCTTGGCTCCAGACAAGCGGCGGAGAGGGTTGTCGCCCTCCTCCGCCTCCTCGGAATCTGATCCACACTGGCCTCCATGGGTCAAAGCAAGTCCTGGCCTGGCAACGTCTTCTTTTTGGTTTTCCCCTCCTTCGACAGCAGCTTGACCACGTGCGCGGAATGCAAAACCCTTCTTTTCGAACCACTAAAGGGCTGCGTTAGGTCGTATTGGGCTCAGTGAAAACACAAGGGAATGGCTGCGCAAACACTGTACTATGCGCGCACCCCCCTTGCCTTGTTAGGCTGCAGTCTGCCTGCAAGCACAGACTTTACATTGCCGCAGGGCCTTAAACCCATTGCGCATGTGCTCACACGTGGCATCGGCGCGGTAAACTGATCCATACTTCGTCAAGAAGATGGCAGGCCACGTTCGCCTGCGGATTCTAAGTTTCCACAAAAGCAACAGGTTGAGCGTTACACTGCTCACCAAGAGGAAAGCTAAAAGCGCCGTGATGGACCACTCCACGGTCCATGGCTCCAACAGCATCAGAGCACGCGAAAACTCATCCCTCACTACAAGAGCGTCTCCCATGATCAGTGAGGTAGCTCCCTCTGATAAGGCTTATGGACAACGCTACTGAACTGCCGAATGCTCAGTCTTGAGGCTGAAATTGGCTTCCAGCGTTCCACATTGTTCTTTCTTTCAAAACAGACTGCGCTGACCTTTGTCAGGGCTGTCTTCCGGACGTGGTCATCAAGACCCTCCTTACACAAATTAACCATGCCTGCCAGCTCTTGTCCTTTCTTTACAGCTTCCCCAGTTGGGAGATACTTTGTCAAACAGTCAGCGGGGTTTGAGTACCCTTTCACTTTTCCAATGATGACGTGTTTTGTTCTTGTCAGTTCCTGCA